>CABHPH010112660.1:0-19509 GCA_902168325.1 Peromyscus nudipes
TCAATAACACTATTTCTTGTGTCCACATAGTCTTTAAAGACATAAATGTTTGTGTAAATGTCAGAGAACTTGAGAAATATTTCATAGTTGACACACTCAAACAGGGAAATAGGAACTTGTGTAACTTTTGAACATTAAAAATGTTAATACCTGGCCATTTTCACTTTTGAACAGAAAGTTTTCCATGGTTTTTTAAATAAATGTTAGAACTGTGATATTAATATACAAGTAAATAAAAAGTGTATGAGCATATCCAATAATAACTAAAATTTCCATAGGAAGAATTATCTAACATAAAAGCTTTCTCACAGATTTTTATATGATCTTGATTTTTCTAGAATATAAAAATTGATTCCTAGATACACTTCAAGAGTACATCTATAACATCACAATACTTGTTTTAAACATTTCTTTATTTTCTTGTTTATTTATGTGTTTCCACCTGCATGAATTTGTGGGCCCCATATGTGTGTATTGTCCCCAGAGGTCAGAAGGATGCATTCAATAAACACCCTGGATCTGGCATTACAGGTCACTGTAAGACACTATATGGGTGGCTGCTGGGAACAGAACATGCAGGAGCAGTAAGTGTTCTTAACATTGTACCATTTCTCTAGACCCTACACAACATATATTTGAGTGACCGAGATCATTTGTTTCTATGATAAGAAATTATAGTTAAGCTTATAAAAACCTCTTTATAATATGTAAGATAATTTTGTTTAACTTTGATTAGGAAACTACACTGGTATCTGAATTGTTTTCTGAGTTATCAATAGAAGACTCATTGAATGGAATGGTAAGCACATTTATAAGTGGTTAAGAGTTAAAGGTAAAGGGGAAGAAAAATCACAGGTTACTTATCAAGTTTTAGAATGTTATTAATAAGTATTTTGCCGTTAATTAGTCCACCACTATGCCTGGATGATGGTATGTAGTTTTAAGCAAATATATGAAAAGTAGATTCCATATATTTGCTTAAATATATTTGCTTAAATATAGATTCACTTGTTACTTTTCATTTTTTGAATCAGTGAATTAACCCTGAGCAGGCTAAGAAGCCCAGGTTGACCTCAAATTCTAGATGCTGGCACCACAGTGTACCTAATGCAGGGACTATCGGTATAGTCTACCAGGCTGCCACTTATATTTTTGATATTGCAAGATTTGAAATGATACTAAAACTTCATGATTGCTCATGTTCTTTGTGTCCTGTGAGTTAAATTCTTATTTATGATTTACATGTGCCTGAAATAAATGTGTACTAATAATTTGATAAGTGTTTCCTTTCATGATGAGTAAGATTTTCAATCAGTCTGTCCAAGGTTAGTTTCATTTTCTATTCCATTTATTTTTTAAATTATTAACTATCAGATGTACAATTTCATACATTTCACATGTTTCATCATGTGTATACTATGAAATTATCACTACAAACAAAGAAAAGTGTATATCCCAGCCCCAAAATTCCTATGACATACCCTACTTCATCTTCTGCCTTCTCTTTTCTTCCTATGAAAATTAAAAAAAGTTTACACATACACGTAAGTATGTTATAAGTATGTATATGGATATGTGTATAGGGTTGGAAGCACCCGCTAATGTCTGAGGCATCAGATGTCCTAGAGCTCGATTTACCTGCAATTCTGGGTATTGTAAAATGAATTTTGTTGTTCTGAAAGAACAGCAAGTCCCTTTAATCACTGAGTTTTTATATCTGGGTTTTTTTTTTGATCAACATTAAGTATTTGGAGATGTATAAGGTCTTTGAGTATGGCAATACTTTATTTCTTTCCTTAAGTAGTATCTGCATTTTGATTAATCATGCAGTCTTTGAGTGACCTTTGGGTTGTTTCCATATTTTAGGATATTAAAATAAAATGTTTTGAACATTTGTGTGTCCACAACTTTGAATAGATACACACTTTAATTTCATTGGACAAATTCATGGGAGTGATGTGGAGAAGTCATGTTATGCTTGCACATGGAAAGTGTAAACAATTGTCACTGATTTCTAATGCGGCCATAGCATGTTCTATTCTCTATAGTAGTGTAAGTGGGTAGTGTTGCTCCTGATTCTTTTATAGCATCAGTATGTCTGCCTTTTCCATTTTGTAAATGCAGCCTGCTAACTCACTGTAATTTTAAATTTTGAAATGACTAATATCAATTAATTACTGGTTCAATTAACCCCTGAACATGGAGACAGACATATATTTGAAGGAGAGGAGAAAGGAAAGAAGAAAATGATCATGGAGAAATGTCAAAGAAAGCTGCAGAGCAATGGAAGATAGAAACCATTCCTGGGCACAATGGCTAGTCATGATGAGAAGCAAGGACTATGAGGAAACAAACCAGCTACTTACTACTAAGGAGCTTTTGTCCTTCTGGAAAAAAATAGGCTTCTAAGCTCAGAGCAGAACCTGATAAATGAGACTGTCAGAGATGAAGTGTATGCCAGACTTCATCTTTCATTGACCAAGCCAGGAGCCAGAGTGGGGAAATTAAAAAATGAAAATTGAAGGAGAATTGAAAATATGAAAAGTTGTAAGTCTTACCCATTATTAAGAGTTTGGCATACATTTTTGGTTGGAATATTATTAATAGGAAGAGAACTAAGAATCTTATGATGCTATAGGACTACAGATAGATAAGACTTCCTAACTGGAGAGATAATGGTAAAATTATATGCAGGCTGTGAGCAGACTAATTGTACTTGCCAGTGGAGAATTATGGGCAAAGAGTAAGATGCAAAGAGAGAATGATGTAACAATGGTGCAAAGAAGAATGTCACTCAGAGAGAAAAGGGAGGTTAGCAAGGCAAATCACCAAGGAGAGAGAGAATGGGTGCTTTCCTCACATGGAAAATATCTTGAAAAACTTATACTTGAATTTATAAGTCTCACAATATTTCTTCAGTTCATCTAAGGTGTTGCCTTCTTGAGGTCCACAGCCAATTAGAGAGAATTTGTCACAGAATCCAAAGATTGTCCATGATCTCTCTGCCACATTTCCTGCCCCCTGTGTAACCCACTGTGATCTTGGAGACATCTCTGGTTCTAGAAGTAACTTGCAATGAAATTAGTTATTATTATTATTATTATTATTTTTATTCTTTTCTTGTCTTTAGCTTTTTAAAAAAAAAACAATATTGAAACATTCAAAATTTCACCAAGACATGAAAGATTCTATATTTTAGCCGAACTCCTTTTTTTTCCAGGCAGGACACATAAAGTTTAATTTCCTGACCTCTTCTACTGATGTATAGCAGTCATTTTTCCACAACATTAGACTAGGTAATCTATTCTTAGGGGAACCTTGTCAAGCCTGACTGATATTCTGCATTTTTCTTTCTTTTTTCAATTTTATTTTTTGCTCTTTTCCCTCCTTCATAGTTTCTGCTATGGAAATATGGCAATAATAATACAACATCTATAGAAAATGGAATGCATTTACCAACCCATGATGCTAAGATGAAGCACGAGAGAGAAAGGTCAGGCTTGAAAATGAAATAAAATAGTACATTTGCATCTTGAGAAAAATCCATGGACTTGGTGACTAAGTTCCTATCTGTAGAAGGTTTTGAGTCTAATTTTCTACTTTAAGATGAATTTTTCTGTTAGAGAAAAGTGCTGGCAAAACAGCCACAGACCAGTGCTCATACAGAAGACACTCTGAGATACAACTGGGCTTCCAGTCTTCTAAGAGAACAACTCACCCCACTTGTTTCTGGGGACCACAGGGAGGCTGTCCCATTTCTTCAGGGCTGAGCACAGCACCAAGCAGAAAGCAGGCACAATCTTGATTGTCTCAACAATGCTCGACACTTCCTGTTCTCCTCACTTTTCATACAGTGGTCTATCAGACAAAGGACAGACTGCAACATGTTCTTTTTTTTTGTTCTCCAGACAAATAAGACACAGAACAGCTGTCGGATTGAAAATCCTTCTACTCACAATCAATTTATGTGTGTTTTGAACAACTAACCTCGAAATGAAATGGAAAACGTGGAGCTTGGCTGCAGGAGGCCTGAGTCAGATCAGGCCAAAGGCTGGAGAGCAATGAGCTGTCCCAGCTAACTTTTATGGAATGTCTATCTTACTCGGACTTGGGTAAGTAAAACAAAATATATATCATGAACCTTTATGTTTGGTCAATTTTTACAATAGCTCAGAATGCTACTGGGGTGCTTTTCAAGGTAAAGGGAGACCTTCTTACAAAACTTAACACAAAATCATGCATTTTTGATGTCAGAGAGGGGATGGCATTAGCCTCCTGTCACAGTAGAGACAACCTAGCCAGTGCCTTGAGGTGGTTAGTGAAGTCTTCAGAGCCTTGGATATATATATATAGGAGAAAAGTCATGCTTTTGTTGATGAAGGGGCTCTAAGGAGAGAAAAGTATACTCCCCCCACCCCCGCACATGCCAATACTACAGTGAAGCCTCAGGAACCACTGACAGGTTTCAGTAGACAAATCCTTCTTTCCACTCAGTGTATTTCCCAATCCTATGCAGGCCTGTGCTGGTAACCATGGCTTCAACGTGGGTACAGTTATGTTTGGAGGAATTGGGTTCAATCGCTAGAATGCTTTTCTCTAGACAAGTAATGTACTGCCCTTTTCGTGTGTGTGTTTCCACTAAGATTCTATTTTAAAATTTGAATATGCAACAATAAATAACCCAGTCATATGCAAACTTTAAGTGCATTTATTATTTCATTAGGTGAATAGAATTATAAAAACAATTATTAAAGTTATTTTCATGAAGGCTCAGTACTCAAATACAAAATGAAATACTCTGAATGCTCCCTGAAGGATATATGGATCTGGTAAAAATTTTTGGGTTTTGAGGAAAAGTTTAGATATACATATTAAAATTTATTTAATAAAATAACAGACAATATTTTATCATACTGTACAAACATAGACAAAGCCCCTTTTTCCTGTTATCCTTAAGTCCTGCTGATTCACCTATTTATGTATAATTGAAATGAATGTCTCCTCACAGTTAATAATCATTCTCAGTTAACTCGCCCTCCTTTCCTGAGATGTCTTAACAGAAGTAACAGCCATGTGCTCATGACTACACGTGAGTGTTGCCGTGTTTAGTACTTCATAGTTGGTCTAGGAAACAAGCATCTAAATCAATTAAAACAATCAGAAAGCCAGCTTCATCCCTTCTGGAATGACTGTTTGCTTTCCTGGTGTGGACAGTTCCTAACTTGTTTGGATATTTTAGTTCCATTTGAATGTGTCTTGTTCTCTGCCAGCTTTCCGCCTTTTTTTGTATTAAAAGTAAATTCTTCTCTTATACAATACATCCCAACCATAGTTCCCTCCCTCCACTCCCCCTTGTTCCTTCTACCTCTCTACTCCCCAAGATCCACCTACCCTCTTCAGAAAACAACAGGCCTACAAGAGATGATAGACTAACAGGACTAACAAGATATAATAAGACATGGCGAAAGCCCTAGCATTGAGGCTGGATGAGGCAACACAATAGGAAGGAAAGAGTCTCAAGAGTGGGCAGAAGAGTCTGCTTCAGTCTCTGTGAACCCAGGTAAGCCCTGCTTAGTTGATTTGGGGGGCCATGTTCTCCTGGTGTCCTCCATCCCCTCTGACTCCTATAGTCTTTCTTTTCTGTCTTGTGCAGGGTTTCTCAGTCTCCATGGGGTACAAGTTATCCCCACCTATAAATCTCACCAGCTCAAAGCTGCTCTCATCAATTTTATCTAGGGTTTGATTTTGTCCTTCCTTCCTTCTCCCCCACCCTCTCTCTTTCCTTCTCATTCTTTCTTCCTTCCTTCCTTCCTTCCTTCCTTCCTTCCTTCCTTCCTTCCTTCCTTCCTTTCCTTCTTTCTGTTTCTTCTTCTTTTTTAAATACAGGGACTCACTATACAGTTCTGGCTGGCCATGAACTCACTGAACTACATGGGTTGCTCTCAAACAAACCACAATCCCCCTGCCTCAGCCTGATGCCGGCTAGGATCACCAAGCTCGGTGATGCTTTAGACTGGGTATTGGTGAAACTGAATTTGAGTCCTTGTATGCACTCATAAAGCTGACTTATATCTCCAGCTTTATTCAAAGTTTTAAAGGAAGGTTCATTGTGTGGGCATGATTGATGAACTCATTCATCATGGATAACCAACTCATTTTATTGCCTCTCTAATCTCTGCAGAGGTGGATAGGGCTGGGGTGAGGACAATGGTACAAGTGGTTCATTTCACAGCTATTCCTGTGTCAACCAGCTTCATGCTCCAAGCTGTGACTCCTTAGGTTAAAACCTGATATGGGTATGATGGAGAGGGATCTACAATGAATTAGATAAAGGATGTCCATTTCTTTCTAACGCTCATAAAGTTATAATCATTTTAAAAGCCCCATGGCAAGGACAATGAACTAAGACCTAGTTCCTATTACATCACAGTGTTGGACAGGTCACAAATGCCATTCTTGTTCTCCTTTCCTTCCCTGTCCTTCCATTCACTTCCCAGCTCTTTTCCTTCCTTCTTTCATTTCCTTTCCTTCTTCCCTCTGCTTCTTTCTATTCTTCCTTCCTTCATTTCCTGCCCTTCCTCTACCCCTCCCTTTCTTCCATTCTTCCCATCTATCATTTCTTTTTTTCCCTTTTGTTTCTTCCTTCTTTCCCTGCTTCTCATTTTTGTTCCCTGTTACCAAGAAATGAGATATCTGGGAAAAATCAAGTAAACTTTCATCTCAAGTCTATTTTCATATCTATTTATCCACATACTTGCGTAATTAATAACCAAAGGCTACATCTTTCTGGAAGAGATGTGCTTGAAATGAAAAAATGTTAACTGAAAATTAGTAATATAAATGTTTTCTCATTTGAAATGAGGTGACTAAAATATAATCATTGCTGAAATAAATGCCTGACTCATCTCAACATAAATCTGAAAGTAGGAATGCACAATGCACATTCTGTTAAATGTGTTTAGTCATACTTGTTGAATTGTTTAATGGATGAATGAACAACTGAAATCTATCTACATTCCAATTACAGTTAATTTATCTTGGCCCAGGACCCTAAATAACTTGGGGTTTCTTCAAAATCAGCTTCATATCAGCACTTTCCCTCACTGTAGCCAGTAATTACAGTTGTCAGTCAACACATTATCTGAAAAGACATTAAAGAAACTGACACTAAAGAAGTTTTGGATATTAGTATATTGTCATCTTTTCCATGTAAAGAACTTCCTTGTCATCGATGACAAATTCCACCTACCGAATAAACCAACCAAAGAGCAGACATTGCCAAAAATGATGCCATAATGGTTAGGATGTTATCAACTTGATAGGGTCTAGAATCACCAAAGCAAAAAGACCCTGTTCCTTTTTGTGAGGGAGTTTCTACATTAGCTTAATTGAGGTGAAATGACCCACATTAACTATGGATGGCATTATCCCATGGGCTGGGGCTCAGGATGGACAGGATATATAAATAAAGGGAGCTGAGCAGCACAATTCACCTTTCTCTGCTGTCAGATGCATGTACAACACGACCCTCTAGAGATTTCAATTTCCTTCCACCATGACTACCCCTCCATAATGCAAGGGACCCCCAATCTGTGAGCCAAACCTTTCTTCTTGTGTAATTTTTGTCAGATATTTTCTGCAACAATGTCAAGTAATTGATACAGATGCATTGATGAAGAACACTAAATAAATAAATGCTTATGTATTTATTTATTTAAGCCCACTACAGGAAAAACAAGCTTGTGGAAGGAAAGCTGGAATAGGAAGATTGTCTCCTGGAACGACATGTTACGAGTTTAGATTTAATTCATCATTTCTGGAAGTGTTGAGACTGCAACAGGACATGAAGTCTGACCTTCCCTCAGCTTTAACTGTGTGGAATTGTCTTTCTGTCTAGAGAGAGAGAGAGAGAGAGAGACAGAGACAGAGACAGAGACAGAGACAGAGAGAGACAGAGACACAGAGAGAGACAGACACAGAGACAAAGAGACAGAGACAGACAGATAGACAGAGGCGGTAAGACAGAGAGACAGAGAGAGCTGTGCAATCCCAACTCTCTCCAGCTTCTGTGGTTTTCCATTAGTGGAGATAGCATATTCTTTTACGGAGGCACAGACACTGCTCTCCCAGACTACCGCTGTGCTATTCTGCATGTCGGATGATTCACTCATTCGGAGAGAGGCTGGCAAAGGTGGTTAGAGACTGTTTTAGCACTTTATTTGTCCCAATTATCTTCTCTGACTATTAGGGTGAATGGAACATCACAGGCATTGCTTATCGCAGGCGCTGTATTCACTAATAACACTGTTGTTTATTACAGCAACCATGCTGCATGCAGTCAGCTCTGCTTCTGTTAATCCCCATGGCTCCAACTTCTCTCTTTCCTTTATCTTTTTTTTTCCGTATCCAAAACAAATTAGATCTCACTGAATCAGCCAGGTTTCCCACAGCTTGTGATTCTTGGGATGCCTTCTTGAATTTGCCTTGGAGTTGATTGGTTTCAGTCTGAAAACCCTAAAGAACGGAACAAGGCATACCCACCTGCAAGCCTGTCTCTCCAGCCATATTTCATTGGTAAGTTCCTGCGTTAGCACTTCCTACCAGGTGCCAGCAACCTGAACTGCACACATTCCTGAAACCATCAGAGAACAGAGTGCTGCAAATAGTTGCCATTGCATCATTTAGACTTCCCCAAAGTCCTCTTCCCCCACACACTGTTTTATAGAAGCATTCTCAGGGTGTCTACAGAGCTTGAGGCCTGCTGAATGTGTTTTTAAAAATGTCCCTCATTTGGGCCTATAGGAAATATGTTGTCCTGTAGTCTATTATGCCTAAGCTATGTAGAACTTTGAGAGTTCTTTCTGAGTCTTCTTTCTTGCATGGGTTTCCTGAATCCCTGTGCCCTTAGCTTTATTTAATATACAGTGAAGCTTATCAATATCAAAAGACAAGAGAAATGCCTCAGTTATATACAAATCATGTACCATCGTGGACCAACCAAACCTCTTCCTTGTAGGGCATTTGAAATCCTGCCTATTCAGAGACCCATGGGTTACAGGGTAAAGTATGATAAGTAGGTGGGTAGATTCTGTTCAGATTAGAAAGAGGCCAAGAAATGTCTTGAGGAAAAGTAGGTACTAATTCACTACCAAGGGTCAAGGGAATCTATGTTTCAAACTGTACCAGAAGCCAGGTCATCAGGAACATCGAGGACTACATTTTAGACATACCCTGGATTTGCCTGCTATAGATGGAGAGGGAACCTAATAGAAGAAGAAAAAAAATCTGGTCTTTGGACTCATGAAGGATGACTTTTTCAGTCTAGAATCTTCCTTCATTTTTAACTTTCATGTATAAACTTATTTATCCTGTATGAGTGTGCATGCCATTGGGTACACGGTCATATTTGGGGATGTACACATGTGTGTGGAGGCTAGAAAACAACCTCTGGTGTCTTCCTGGAAATGCCACCCACTTTCTTTGTGAGACAAGTCTTATAGCTGGGTGGCTGACCAGTGAGCATCAGGGAACTGCCTGTTACAGTCTCCCAAACAATAGGATTACAAGCACACACCACCATATTGAGTATTGTTTATTTTTCCTTATAATCTACTCTCCAGAGATCAAAGGTCAGTTCTCCAAGCTTGTCAAGCCTGTGAGACAGCACTTAAGTGACTGAGCTGTCTTCCCAGACTCCTAACTACTTTCTGAGTTATAGTTCCCTCTGTATTAAATGTGGGGAACTACTTATTAGAAATAAATAATGCCTACAGTTGTTGATAGTAGTAGTAGAAGCCATAGCAGAAGCCCTCTGTGAACCCTGCCATTTTGCATACTAGAAACAGAGGTGTGGAAACTGAGAACATATTTCTACTCTACCAGTGATGTGTTTTAAATGGAAGCCAAGATTGTTATCTTGTGTTTAAATGCACTCTGCTTTACCTGTCTGACATTGTAAAGTGTGGAAAATAATAGAAAAGCTCAGACTTATGGCAGAGCATGAAGAATTCTTCATGGACAAAAGAAACTAAACAGGAAGGAGACGAGAATGTTAGATAAACATCCCCAATCCACTGGAATGTGGCATGAACAACTGTGGAGACATCAAGGAAGGGCAGAATTCCACGTGACCTTACCCAGAGACAGCAGTGATATAGTATAAAAATATTATATCTTTTGAGGGGTTTGGAGGCAGCATCCCATGTAAATCATGCTGGCCCCAATCTTCCTATTTATGAGTATAGCCCTAGACTTTTGATCCCTCCCTACCATATGCTGGGAGCACAGCCATGCAATTGGATTGATATTATGGATCAGAGCCAGTGATTTGAGAATACCATGGAAGCACTACATTCCCAGACCCAGCAAACATATTTTAAAAACATCTAAGCACCGAAAATGAAGGTTTATAATTTGAAATCTTCACTGCAGCAGGTTGGGGCCTGCTGTGGGATGGTCTGTATGTCAAATGCTCTGACTGGTCAATAAATAAAACACTGATTGGCCAGTGGCCAGGCAGGAAGTAGGCAGGACAAGGAGAGAGGAGAACTCTGGGAAGTGGAAGGCTGAGGCAGAGGGAGACACTGCCAGCTGTTGCCATGACAAGCAGCATGTGAAGATGCTGGTAAGCCACAAGCCATGTGGCAAGGTATAGATTTATAGAAATGGATTAATCTAAGATATAAGAACAGTTAGCAAGAAGCCTGCCACGGCCATACAGTTTATAAGCAATATAAGTCTCTGTGTTTACTTGATTGGGTCTGAGTGGCGGTCCCACGACTGGCGGGTGACAGAGATTTGTCCTGACTGTGGGCCAGGCAGGAAAACTCTAGCTACAAATGGCGCCCAACGTGTTGACAAGAGTTTCCACCTAAAACCTGAGAAAAAAAATTCTAAAACGGAGCTAAAAACAGTTCCTAGTTGTTTCTCTCAAGTTAGTGGCAGCCTGCGTGTTTGAGCTACTATGGCGGGTTCCTGGTGTGTGCACTCGACCTGCAGTATGGTGGGAATGAGGCCTCTGCAAGTGGCACTTTAAGCTGCGTAGTGGATTTAGCCTTTGCTAGTACAAAACAAAAAGAGGTTTCTGGGCTACATGCTGCTTTGATAGAAGCATAGATCCACTATTTCTGAGAGTTGATGGCTCCCAGAGCTGGTGGAAAACGTACCACCGCCATGTTGGGAAGCTGAGGTGGGTGGAGCCAGCAGCCACAGCGCCATTTCAGTCTTAGAATGCTGCAGTTTAAAGCAATAGGCTCAAGGCAATATAAAAAATAAGCCACGTAAAGATGGCTACCACACAGAGAATCTGGATTATGTTCTCTTTGATATTCATAACTGAAGAAAAACATTTGATTGCAAAAGCTGTTGAGGTATGCCAAAATGTATATTTTAAAGGTACCTGGACTTCAAAATTTGGATGTAAGGATATGTTGCTTTGGAAAGGAGGCTCTGATTTTGTTTCCACAGAAAGCCAGAGGCTATGGATTTATTCTAGATTAAGATACATCAGGTTTGACCAGCCAAGACCCCCTGAAAGGTTTCCAATGACACCATGGCCCAGATGATCCAACATCCAGAACGGTTTGAAGACAACTGGCTCAGACAATACAGCCTCATGGACTACTCCATAATCCTAAAATTTTCTTTGTGTCCCCATAAGATACAGCGCCCCCCTCCAACAGGAAGTAGTAAGAGAAGCTACACCCAAATCCCCAAATATACCAAGCTGGCTTTGGAGATGTGTAAAAGTTAAAACCTTCCTCTTAAAAAAGAAAGAAAGAAAGAAAGAAAGAAAGAAAGAAAGAAAGAAAGAAAGAAAGAAAGAAAGAAAGAAAAGGGGAAGTGCTATGGGCTGGTCTGTACGTCAAATGCTCTGACTGGTCAATAAATAAAACACTGATTGGCCAGTGGCTAGGCAGGAAGTAGGCGGGACAAGGAGAGAGGAGAATTCTGGGAAGTGGAAGGCTGAGGCAGAGGGAGACACTGCCAGCTGTCGCCATGACAAGCAGCATGTGAAGATGCCGGTAAGCCACAAGCCACGTGGCAAGGTATAGATTTATAGAAATGGATTAATCTAAGATATAAGAACAGTTAGGAAGAAGCCTGCCATGGCCATGCAGTTTGTAAGCAATATAAGTCTCTGTGTTTACTTGGTTGGGTCTGAGTGGCGGTCCCACGACTGGTGGGTGACAGAGATTTATCCTGACTGTGGGCCAGGCAGGAAAACTCTAGCTACAGGGGCCCTAGTGACATATTTGTCAGCACTGGTAGAGACCTCACTTTCATAAATTGAGAGATGGGGTACTTCCGATACTGGAGCACAGAGTTAGAGGCTGGTAGAAAAGTCCAGAAGTTAGTAGTGGTGTTTTTTTTGTCTCAAAATATGAATATGAAAATTAGTCGAAATTATCAGATGATACTGTGCCTGCAAGGAAGTGGAGAATTTCCCAGGGAGCTCTTGGAATGGAAAGTGTGAGTGATCATGCAATGGCTACAAAAAGAGGGCTGAATTCTAAAAATGTCTCAAATTTTAACAAGAAAAGCACTGTTTCAAGGAAAATTACATGATTCAATACTTATAAATAATGTACAGTGTCTAAAACCAAAATGCAAAGAATAGAAGTTTCCCCTGAAAACAGGAGACATGGACATGTAAAGAACATGAGAAAATGATGCATCCATTTTCATATTTGGAAAATATCTTCAATAGAAATTAATTGTACAAATGACAGATAAGATCATCAAAAAGGATATTAAGTCACAACTTTACTTTGTCTAAAGTTTTAAAAAGTCTGTATAAAGCAAAGAACAATCAGACTGCAACCCACAGAACCAGAGAGGCTATATAGCAGGGAGGATCCTAGGATGACTGTAGCTTATAATAAGTTTTGGTTTTACTTAATTATTGGGCAAGCCTCAATGAAACATTTCACTATTACTATTAGGATAAGAATTTATACTGTATCAAGCTGATAATAGAAAAATAAATAAATAAATAAATAAAAATGAAAAAAAACAAGTGTGTTTGTGTGTCCATGTATCTGTGTGTCTCTCTGTGTTCATAAATAAATGAAAATACCAGCATGGGAATAGAAAGTACAATATAATAGAAAATTCAAAGCTAAAAGTATAATAACTAAAACATCATATTTTCCAGTTGGGATTAAGACAACTTTGAAATAGTACGAAGAAAAGTATTTGAATTAGATTTAGGAAACAATGTTAAAAACATGTACAAGAGGGCAAGAGAATTGTCTCAGTGGTTAGGAACACTTGATGCTCTTGCAGAGGACTGAGGTTTGATTCCCAGACCCTACATGGTGGTTCATACCCATCTTTAATACCAGTTTCAGGGGATATAATGCCTTCTTCTGACCTCTGAAGGCACAAAGTACATAAGTTGAAGACTTACACAGATGCAAGCAAAACATTTATACATAAACTAAAATAAGTAAAACTTTTAAAAGTAATACCCAGTGGCAATCAGTTGAAGAAAACTGATGTTCCTTTTCCCAGAAGGTATACACTGCAAATAGATCCTTAGTTAGGGACTTGAATTTATACCTCTTTTCAGTTCTGGGATTTTTGTCTGGCTTGAATCTATGCAGGTCCCATGCAATCTGCCACAGTGTCTATGAGCTCAGATGTGCATCAGCCCTGTTGTATATTAAAGACATTTTTTCCCTTGCACTCAGCCACTATGCCTGGCCCCTACAATATTTCTGCCTCTTCTTCAGCACAGATTCCTGAGCTTTGAGCATAGGGGTTTGACAAATATGCCCCATTTAGGGCTGAGTGCACAATGTGGTAGCTTGAATAAGAATGCCCCCCCCCCCGCAAAGGCTCTTGTGTTTGAAGACTTGTGTCAGTTAGCAGAACTGTTTGGGAAGGATTAGAAGATGTGGTCTTGTTTGGGGAAGCATGTCACTGGGGGTGGTTTTTGAGATTTGTGCTGTAAGTAAAAATGGAATCAAATTTGTAAAAGAGAGTCCAGCAAAGGCTGACAAAAGTATTTGATGTCAAAAAACCCCTAAAAATTAATTAAATTCAAGAAACAATAAAACCTCTATTCTAAAAAAGATGAACAATCCTCATGCATGAAACATATAGAGAAACTTGAAACTTAGGAGCACCAAATTCAATCCTGGGAAATCTAAACAAAAATAGAAAATTTTGAAGTAAGCCCCCAAGTTTCACAATCCACAGAGAAAACAAATGATCATCAACAATCATTAGTCACTTCAGAGAAAAGAAAAGATGAGGTAACTTAATGAAATAATGACATTACAAAGAAAAGCAATCATACTAGCATTCTATGCAGAAAGAGAATGTCCTTCTAAAGGAAAATGAGGTTAGGAGGCTTTTCATGTAAGTCAACATATACACCCCACATAAGACACAGAAAAATAGAGGTTCAACAGAAATACTGCAAATATGTAACATCAAGTCCAGAAGGAATTATAAGAATCAAAGAGAGGGATAAGAACTGTCATTAGAATTAAAATTCTTCACTATTCTTTTTCTAAATTGCTTGAAATCACCTGCCTATTTTTACAAACAGTATAAAAATAAATTGTAGGGTTCAAAACATTGCTACTGTGCCAATGTGTGGCAGTTCTACATGGAATTATGCTGTAAAAGATACTTCCAAATTGCACATATACTATGTTTATTCTGATAGATTGATTGCAAATGTATAATACTCACTCTAATTTTAGAACAAATCATTTAAATCTCCAAAGGCCTTGGGAGTTATAGGTTCAGCCAACCTACTGTTCAATTTGAGAGCTTTGCTTTTCAGTTTGAGAGCTTTCTATTTTCTTGTCCTCAAGCTCAGTGATTCTTCCTTCAGCAGTGTCTACTGTCCTTACAACCCTTTCATATCAAACACATTCCCGCTACAGGATTTCTTTTCTCTAACTGGCATCTTTAGGTATTCCTTTTCAGGAATTTCATTCTTCTGCTTACAGCATCAGTAGTTTTTTGCATGCTGTATGTTTTACCATTGGTGTCATTAGAATTCATTTCAGGCATCTTAAACTCTTCATATGTAGACATGCCTGGTACAGCTGCTTTCTGTTTCCTTTGTCTCCACACTCTGCAGTTTTGCCTGCAGCATGCCTCGTGGTCTGTTGTTCAAAGCCAGATAGGGTGGCCTATGTAAAAAGTGCTACTATAACAAGCTCACTAATAATAAGATAGTAAGGGAATTGGCCATGGATATGATCTGTTATCCCATGTCTAAGTCTTGGTCCTTTAGTATGCTGAAGTTCAGATGGACCTCCAATAAGCTTTAAACAGTATTGCAACCTAGAATTGTTATGAAATAATAGAAGCTATTTTCTACAATGTCATGATAAAGAATAAAATGATGCTTACAATAAAAGCATATTAGACAAACTTAAAGGCCTTTTATAACAATGCTTGGATGGCTTAATTTAACATTAAAAGACAACAGCAGCATTAAAACATATTCCTCATAATATACATTGCCTCATTCTTTTCAATTAAAATAATTACTTTAAAATATGCATAGATAAAACTTGTTTGCAAATTAGAAGAAAAACAAAATTGTTTCCAGAGAGCGTAGGATCATTTATATTTGCTACTGATTAACCTAAATCATTTTGTCGTTACATATTGCCCTTCAGAGAACTGAGCAGATTTGCAGAAGAGGCTATATATTAATATTGGTTTTCTATGAAGAGGTGAGAAGGGAAAAAGACACAAGGAATCCTAGGAATCAAATTGATTTTCACAAAAAGAAACCAGAACAGGAGATTAGGATGACCAAACAGGGAGAACACTGTAAAATGCTTGGGAAGTTCACTCTGCCTGCTGCTTCTCTGATATATTTTGTATCTTATTTTATTTTTGGTTCTGAAGATTTAGACTTGGTGATGAGCTTCTTCACAGAGCTACATCACCAACCTTGTTGCTCCAAATCTTTACAACAAACTCCTGATTTCAAATCGGGAAGGCCAAATCTGGTGAGCTATAGTTTAATCTCAGTACCATTGTGGGTAATTTCAGGAGACTTTGGCAAAACACAGGTTTAAGAAGTTCCTGGGGAATTAAGCTACCCCTCTATTCGTGTTCCCATATCTAGTACCTCAACTACGATGGAGATATTAAATTCCACAGATTTTATAAACTAGAAGAGAGGTAGTTTGGGAATGATCTCAGTACACAGTCATATATACTTCGCTCTTTCCAGCACTGTAGTTGATACTAATAGAAACCAATTCACCTAACTTCAAAAAGAAAAACCTGTCTAGATTTAGCCTGTTTCACTTTCTAAACTGATTTGTTTCATTCATCTTTAATAATTTGTGTGTTTGGGAGGGTACATACATGTGAGTGCAGAGACCTGTGGAGGTCATCAGAGAAGGTCAGATTCCCTGGACCTGACGTTATAGGGTGTTATGAGCCACCCAATATGGGTGCAGAGAGCCAACTTCAGGTCCCTGGAAGAGCATCAAGCACTTTTAATCATTCGGCCTGTATCTTGTTTCACTAGATGCCATTGATTACATTGCAGAGCAAGCAATTAGTACATGATTCTGTGTGAAAAAAGGTATCAACTGCCTTATTTTTGAAAATGATCACTTAATTCATACTTTACTCATTTTGGTATTGCTCACCACAAGTCAGAATATGATGCTTGTCTTTAAAAATTACACTTCCAAGACAGAGCATACACACTGGCAGAGGTTTCTCAGAAGTTCACCCTGCTGTACCTCAGCAAAGGAAGCAGAGGTGTTGCAATAAAGACTAAGTTGACCGAGTTCACCGTGGTGGTTTGATATACATGTGACATGACATGCAAGTGATGGGGTTTCTACATGTGTATGTAGCTTCTCTGGTTTAATTCACAAAGACAGTTTGATTCTAGTTTCATAAAAGAAAAATTTCAATAAGTTCTAGTATGGAACATAGTTCCTTAAAAGGGAATGGTTTCTCTAAGCTTTTCCAACTGTCTTAAAGATTGAATGAACTTTATCAATGATGTGGAAGTGGACAGTAAGCACTCAGTGTGATGAATGCCAGAAGAAAGAGAGAGAACTTTACAAAATTCCTACCAGGTCTGTAGTCTTCTTTTTAGTTATTCAACAAGTTTTCTCCCTATAATTTCAGCATTTAGGGAAAAGACAAAGAATATCACAGTCATTTTATCATAACTGGTGAAATGGAAGCACACAGTATACTTGCATGCACCAAATGATGCAAAAACCATGATCTATGATGCCTTTGGATTTCTAGTTGTTAACTTAAAGGATATATATAGCTGAGGGTAGGACCAATAATTAATCTACTAAGTACTGAACTAATAAATCTGATTTGACTTTGAAATGTAGATCTACTTTCCTCCTGCAAAGAGTAATATACTAGGAAGTAAATTAATGATTCCTGAGTTTGACTATAATTCTGCAAGCAGACTTTCTGAGTTGGTGATGTATTCTGTATGTTTGGTTAGTGGAAACAATGATTCTGATCATTTTATTTAAAATGACTCACCCTAGCAATGTATTAGGCATGCTGCAGCTCTCGAAGGTAAAATTCCAATACATAGGAATATAGATGGGGCCAATCTGGCTTGAAGAAACATGAACTAACTCAACACTTAAGAGAAGGGCGGTTCTGATGTCCACCAGTCACAAACACATGGATATCTATCTCATGAAAAATCATTTAGATTTTGTAAACAGATGGGACCCACATAACCCACAAATTGGCCAATCCTAATACCTTGTTATTTTTCATAATATTGTTAACTATCATGACTTCAATGAAACATTGCAAAGTGACAACCTATTGACTACATTTGCTTCACAACAATGCCTGGGAGCTTCTCTTTCTTAGTACTTCTAAGTACTTTGATTTAGAGACAAATTATAAAGATTTGTTAGCCTTTCGGTATAATTAATAAAGATATGGCTACTGCATCTTATTCACATGGCATGCCCTGTCTAATTGGGCAGGACTTTTCTATACATCTGTACCAAGGAAACCCATTCCAGAATCAATTCAGAAATCTGCCAACTATAGAGTCATTTTTGTTATTTTTAAGAATTATTAGTTTCTTTTTCTGTTGTGATAAACAGAATTTTAATAATAAAGTCTAATAAAATTAACATAATGGACAATGAGTTTATTTTAGTTCTCAATTCAAGGTTTTTTCCCATGATATCATATAACATCATATCCACAATTACAAAAGAGAGGGAAGAATGCATGTTTAATTCATTTTGTAGTCCCTGTAAAAGAAGGCATGTCTTTACACTTAATGTAATCAAAACAATCCTTAACAGGCATGTAGTAAGGCTAGTCACTAAGATGATTCTAGATTCCTCCAAGTTGACAACGATAACCATCACAATCCCACCTCTAATGAACTTGACACCAACACACATCATTTTAAAGCCACAAACTACTACCCCTTATTCTGATAGGCACATGACTCCATATAATATAGTGTATTTAGTCTAAACTTAAATGTAATAATGTAGTGCATTTAGTCTTTAAAGATTTCAACACTTTAGAAGACCAAATCTCTTAACTGTGAGTCTGAAGATTCAGAAACTTGTTACATACTTTCAAGTTATGATGTCAACCATAAGTCTAAAATGAAAAAAATGGGGAGTAGAGTGAAATTATTAGAAGAAATCAAAAGCAAATTCCAGAAGAGAAATCAGGAAATACTGCAGTTCTGTGTCTAGCATTGGTGATTTATGATGAAATTGGCTGGCCTGCAGAACAGTTGGGCACTTTTTTGATTAAATTCTGACTCTTCTTCCTAGTATCTGTTTTGAATTCTAGATGTGGACAGTCTTAAGATCTTCTACTTTTCTGTTTTTATTTAATTTGACACTGAGATCTGTCTCTCAGATGATGAACTATGGATTTGAAACCATACTGGCTTTGGAAAGCTGGTTGAGGATATTCAAGTTGTACATTTTGTGAGCTAGTTTTGTCCAGCAATTAAACTAAAGCTTGTACATCTTACCTGTGTCTAAATGTCCCTTTCACAGGAAACTTAGTGACATTATGGAACAAGAAGGTGGCTTTCATCTGGCATTTACTCAGTTTCATCCTTACCGAGATAACTATCTTAGATGAGCATGAACTTTCCTGTGCAGATCAACACACAAAGGAACTGCTTTCAATCTGTGTTCTCTCTATCCCAAAACCTTATTTATACAGGAGAAAACAATGTCCAGAATTATCTACAAGAATTCCTTAGTTCAGAACATACTTTAGTCAAATTACTAAAAAGAGAGTAGGTATGGACTTTTACCTTCGATGCAATCAGAAACAAATGTTGGTTGTGTACAATATTGGAAAGAAAATAGAGCAGATAATGCTGACTATTCAATGAGCTCCATGAAGTATGGAGTTGATCCTAGAGTCACGGTTGGAGCTCTGTTCCTCTAGCGAGTAATTCATGTCAGTGCTGAGTACTATTGGTACTTGTAGGATGATATGTTATCCAATACGTTTTTTTTTTTT
>CABHPH010112662.1:0-16523 GCA_902168325.1 Peromyscus nudipes
TCAGATGTAAGCTCTAAGCTACTGCTCCAGTGTCATGCCTGCTTAGTACCATGTCCACGACAATGGCCATGGGCTCACCCTGTGCTTTCTTTTATGGGTTGAGTTGGTCTTGGTGTCTCTTCACAGCAGTAGAACAGTAACTAGACAACCACTTAAATAGATACTCAGTCCTACAAGAAACAGATTCTGGTTGTTTTTTGAGACAGGGTCTCCTTCTGTAGCCCAGGCTGCCATGGAAACTTGCCATCTACCTGGCTTGGCCTCCCAAGTGCTAGGGTTATGAACCTGCACCACCATACCTGGCAAAAGTATTTCTGAATAAACACAAATATATGTCACTCATCTACTTAAAACTGTCCCACATGGATTTCATTCTAGCCTTTACCCTCGAGTTAGAAAACACTGTACTGTCTAGCCCCTTCCCAGTTCTTTCCCTCTAAAGTTGGTTTGAAGGGTGTTTATAGCCGTTGCTTCCCAGATCCAGTTCACTGTGTTTTCAGCCTACCTCGGGGGTTTTGGTGCAAGAGATGTGTTCTTGGCACTTTCCCCTGCTTTTGTTTGGCTGTCTTTAACTTTGATCTCTCAGTTTCAGTCTTCTGTCTTCAGCCTGTCCCTGGGCGCTTGGAAAGTAGGCCTTTTCCCCCTGGGGGTTGGTTTGGTTTGTTTGCTTTGTTGGACATGGTCTCACAGTCCAGGCTAGCTTCCAGCTGATTATATAGCCAAGGATGACCTTGAACTCCTGATCCTCCTGCCTCTACCTAAAGTGCTGTGTTGACAGGTGTTTGCCATACACCTAGCGCAGGTAGCACGTTTTCACTTTCTTGGTTCTCTTGCAGCACCACATTTATACTTTTTGTAAGTATTTCTAACAACTTCGTTGACTCAGTTTATTTTTTCCAGTTAGAACGTAACCTCCCTGAGTACTAGAATCCTGTTGGTCTTCCACACACATTGTATCACCAGACACTACATAACACATTGCTACAGAGTAGCCACTGAGAGACAGTCTGAGGAATGACTAAATGGATGATACTTAGTATAGCTACTCTGAAGTTTCCTGTACTGGTAACAAAGATATTTACATGAATAGCCACCTCATTTCTAATAGACTCTCTTTAGGCATGGCCTGGAGCTCACTGTGTAGAACAGGGGAGCCTCAAATCCACATACCTGCCTCTACTTGTAGAGTGCAGGGATTAAAGGCATGCTGTACTACACCCAGTAGACTTCTAAGGATGCACACAGTAAAACTGTTCCTGGCAAGGTGCTGATACATGATATGCAATTTCTAAAGTTGGGGGAAAAAGTAAGCCTTTGTTTAATTGTTAAAATAATTATTTTAGATTTACATTTATTGTGTGTGTGTGTGTGTGTGTGTGTTTTACATACATGCAAGAATGTGCTCTGGGTGCGTGCCTATTGGATCCACAGGAACTGGGTTTACAGATGGTTGTAAGCCACCATGTGGGTGCTGGAAAATGAATGCAGGTCCCCTGCAAGAGCTACAAGTGCTCTTAACTGCTGACCGGTCTCTCCAGCCCCTTGTTTTGTTATGTTGAGACAGAATCTCAGATAGCCCAGGCTGACTTTAAATTCTGTGTTGCCAGGGATGACCTTGAATCTGAAATTCCTGCATCTACCTTCCAAATACTAGGATTACAGCGATCTCCTACCACCACTAGTTTATTCAGTGCTAGGAATCTAATTTAGGGATTCCTGTGTACTAAGCAAGCACTCTCCCCAACTGAAGTAGATCCCCTGCCCTTGTGTGTGTGGAGGGGGACATGGGAGTGGTGCATGTGGAGGCCGAGGGGTCAACATCTTGTGTCTTCACACTCCACCACCCCCACTTCCCAAACAGGGTTTGTCTGTGTAGCCCTGGCTGTCCTGGAACTCTCTCTGTAGACCAGACTGGCCTCAAACTCACAGAGATAGAGTGCTGGATTAAAGGTGTGCACCAACATCGCCTGGCTTTTTTTATTTTTCTTTGAGACATTCTCTCACTGACCCTGAAGCTCACCAACTTGTCTAGGCTCCAGGAGTCCACCCATCTCTGACGTCACTGTGATCCCAGGCATGCCTCACCACACCCAGCTTTCTCATTGTTGCTGACTGAACTCGGGTCCTCATGCTGCATGCACAGTAAGCACTCCATACCAACTGAGCCGTCTCCCCAGCCTTACTGTTTGTACTTTTATTATGGGCTTTTTTATTTTGTTTTAGATTTTTGGATTTTGGAGACCGAGTCTCTTGTAGCCTTGGCTGTCCTAGACCTCAGTGTATAGACTAGGCTGGCATTAAACTCAGAGAGATCTGCCTGCCTCTGCCTCCAGAGATATTTTTTCTTTTCTTCAGTTGTTAATTAGAAATATGAGGTCATAGTATGACCCTTTTCACTGTTTTATTCCCAGTGTTTGACACAATTCTTATTTAATAAATGTTGACTGACAGCTTGGCATAGTGGCTCACAACTTTAACCCCAGCACTAAAGAGGCAGAGGCAAGTAGATCTCTGGGTTTGAGGCCAGCCTGGTCTACAGAGTGAGTTCCAGGACAGCCAGGGCTACATAGAAAAACCTTGTCTCAAAAAAAAAAAAAAAAAAAAAACCAATAAATGTAAATGTTTACTGAAGGAATATCAACTTTATCCTAAAAAATTAATTTTACGAACAGCATTACAGTTTTCCTGTCTGTTTCCTTTCAGTGTATGTGATCTTAGCTTCTGCTTATCTTATCTGATTACCTATTTCTAGATGTCAGTTTTTATGACATTTACGGGGTGGGATCAGGGGTGTAGACATCAGAGGACAACTTGCAGGAGTTGGTTCTCTCTGCAGCAGGTGCTTCTAGTCATTGCGCCAGCTCCCCAGCTCCCCTGCTTCTGTCAGTTGAAATATCTATGAACTTAGAGCTGCACTCTCATTCACCTCACTGTTCTCCTTTTCTCCAAGGGGTGGGCCTTCTGACACTCATTAGGCACAGTACTGTTTTGAATATCTTTTGTGAGTCACTTTGCCTTCTGAATTATGTTCCTGATCTTTATTTGCAAATGAGTCTAAGAACATGGATGGATCATTCTATAAATCTAGTCACTCAGGTCATTACCTGCTTCATAATCTTTACCCATGACTCACGTGTTTTATGGATTTCAGGACTCTAGTGACTGTGTCATTGATTTTATTCTAACTTCCCAGGGTTTATGAGTGTAACAAACGCTGCAAATGTGACCCAAACATGTGCACAAATCGGTTGGTGCAGCATGGACTACAAGTTCGACTACAGCTATTTAAGACACAGAACAAGGGCTGGGGTATCCGCTGCTTGGATGACATTGCCAAAGGCTCTTTTGTCTGTATTTATGCAGGTTAGTGATGAAAGAGGAGGGTATTGCTCCATGGGGTTTGGGGCATGGTAGGTCAGAGAAAAGTTGAACATAACAAAGTGCTGTTGAGTGTGGTAGCACTTGTCTATGATCTAAGTACGCAGAAGATGAAGGCAGAAAATTTGAGAGTTGCAGGTAGCCTGGGCTGTTTACCCAGACTCTACCATAGTATTTGATGGGTGTTGGTGGTACACGCCTTTAATCACAGCACTTGGGGGGCAGAGGCAGGCGGATCTCTGTGAGTTCAAAGCCAGCCTGGTCTACAGAGCTAGTTCCAGGACAGCCAAGGCTACACAGATACCCTGTCTCAAAAAAACAAAAATCAAAACAAACAAACAAAAAACATAGTGTTTGAGAAGGGGAAATGTAGCTTTAGGGAACAGCATATGCTTAGTTTGCAAGAGACAACTGGATTCAATCCTAGCACTACAAAAAAGAAAGAATGAACTGTTTGACATTTGAACAGAGACCAAGAGGAGACAGGAATTTCTTCATAAAGACATGACAAGTGATGTACCTATGTAGGGGGACCAGAGAGGGTTCAAGGTGCTTCATAAAAAGGGTGAAAGGGAATCACATTTTGGCTGTTGTTTTTTCAGTGAGAGACCTCATTTAGATCCATTGTATCGGTTTCTCCCAGAGATAATAGCGGGGGCTAGGGTGTGTCAGAGGTCAACAAAAAGTGGGAGCGTCAAAGGACAAAGTGACAGATTGTAGTGACAGTGTTCTCATGGCGAAGACAAAGGTGGCAGCCACGGTGCGCACATAATACAGGATTTACCCTGTGGGTAGGGTTACTGATAAAGATCTTTCGATGATCTCCATTCTCAGGCAAAATCCTGACAGATGACTTTGCAGACAAAGAAGGCCTGGAGATGGGTGATGAGTACTTTGCAAATCTGGACCACATTGAAAGTGTGGAGAACTTCAAGGAAGGGTATGAGAGTGATGTCCGCAGTTCCTCTGACAGCAGTGGGGTAGACATGAAGGACCAGGAAGATGGCAACAGCGGTTCAGAGGACCCTGAAGAATCCAATGATGACAGCTCTGATGATAACTTCTGTAAGGATGAGGACTTCAGCACCAGTTCAGTGTGGCGTAGCTATGCCACCCGGAGGCAGACCCGGGGTCAGAAGGAGAATGGATTGTCTGAGATGGCTTCTAAAGACTCCCGACCCCCAGACCTCGGGCCTCCACATGTTCCTATCCCTCCCTCGGTATCTGTAGGGGGCTGCAAACCACCTTCATCTGAAGAGACTCCCAAGAACAAGGTGGCCTCATGGTTGAGCTGCAATAGTGTCAGTGAAAGTGGATTTGCTGACTCTGACAGCCGTTCTTCCTTCAAGACTAGTGAAGGTGGAGATGGCCGGGCTGGGGGAGGCCGGGGAGAGGTTGAGAAGGCCTCTACCTCAGGATTGAGCTTCAAGGATGAAGGAGATAATAAGCAAACTAAGAAAGAGGTAAGAAATGGCTGAACACCCTTGAGAGCAGCAAACCACCCCGCCCCCCAAAAAAATTTACTTTAATGCATGGTTCTGGAGGTTTAAAGCTCATCTGGTGATGGCCATCCTCGCTGGCAGACTCCCAAGGCAGTATAGGGTATTGCATGGCAAAGTCAGGGAACGTGTGTCCGTGTTAAGAGCAATGCCTTTTAACGTTGGTGCAAATGGACATTGAGATGTGTGTGTTTGGGGGGGGGGTCACCTCGTTCAAGACTCCATCTTAAAACCTGAGGAATAAAGAACTGAAGTATGTAGGGTTTGTTGATTTTTGTTTCCTTTTGTTTTTCATTGCTGTTTTTATTTAGAGAGGATCATATTACAATCCAGGTTGGCTTGAAATTTGCTCTTACGAATGTATCTTTGATGTTGAAACATTCCCCATTATAGGTAGTAAAACTGTTGAGTCCATGGGACATTTTGCTCACAATACTGTTCCCTGTGTTCCATTATTGGGAAAGGTTAAAGGCCCTTGCCAGGGGAGTAGACTGGTGAGAATCTGATTATTGCTGTCAGGTTAGAAGTGATTTCCAACATCACCCTCTTCAGTGTGCGTCTTTTTGTTGTCTTTGGAGATCTTTTGTTACCTTGGACCATGAACGCATTTAACCCGTCGCTTGTTCCTTTCTAGGACCCTGATGACCGAAACAAGATGTCAGTGTAAGTGCTTGCTTTTGGATTGCTCTAGGTCTGCCTTCTCCTTTCACACTTACAAAAGAAGCCTCAGAAACAGCCAGTAACCTGGCCCCTCTCATTCTTTGCCCTTCCCATTAGAGTGACTGAAAGCTCTCAGAATTATGGACACCATCCTCCCATGAAGTCTGAAGGGCTTCGCCGACCATCTAGTAAAACTTCTATGCCTCAAAGCCAGCGACTTGTGGCTTCTACTCAGTCAAACCCTGATGTGAGTGACCTTCTTAAGCTTCTGCCTTCTCTTTTATTTAGTCCAAGTAGAGGAACGTGTAATGGCCTCGCCTCAAGTCCTTCACTAGAATGACTTTTAAGTCTCTTCTTGTTTCTTTGGTCTTGACTTTCTACCTTGTTCTGCAACATCTAATCATCGTCTTGCTATTGCCATAGCCCTTTTTGCCAAATCATAGGTAAAAGCAAGAACTTGAAGCAGCTATTCTTTCCACTAGCTCTTCTTCCCCCTTGACACCCTCCTGTCTCCCCAGGATGTGCTGACACTGTCCAGCAGCACAGAGAGTGAAGGAGAAAGTGGCACCAGCCGAAAGCCCACTGCTGGGCAGACTTCAGCCACAGCCGTGGACAGCGATGACATCCAGACCATCTCTTCTGGCTCTGATGGCGATGACTATGAGGACAAGAAGAACTTGTCTGGTAGTCTGAACATGTTTGGGGAGTAGTAGGAAGAAACAGGAAAGTAGGAAAAACATTTTTAAAAGGAAATAGTTCAGATCCTAGAAATTAGGCCGGCTTCCCAACCGAGCTAAACTGTTAAACTGATATATGCCCTTTCGAATAAAGTGTGACTAAAAAGTTTAGCGTGGTGGCTCATACCTGTAATCCTCATGGGTTTGAAGCCATCCTGAGTTACATGAAACCTCATCTGAAACAGTATGATTTAGGTTGTTTATTTTTTGTTTGTTTTTTAAGACAGGGTTTATCTATGTAACTACGAAGGCTATTCTGGAATTCGTTCTGTAGACCAGGCTGGCCTCCAACTCAGAGATTCACCTTCCTCTGCCTCCTGAGTGCTGGGATTAAAGGCGTGCACCACCCACACCTGGCTAGTAACTGAGGGTCTGGCTAGCTTATTGCTATCCCTGAACTGTAATGAGTGGAATAAAAATTGAGAAAAAAGGCCAGGCAGTAGTGGCGCACACCTTTAATCCCAGCACTCAGGAGGCAGAGTCAGGTGGGTCTCTGTGAGTTTGAGGCTAGCCTGGTCTACAGAGAGAGAGATCCAGGACAGGCACCGAAACTACACAGAGAAACCCTGTCTCAAAAAAAAAAAAAAAATTTTTTTTTTTTAAAAATGGAGGAAAACATGGCATGGTGGTGACATCTGATTCCACACTTAGGAGAGTAAGGGGACAGGATAGTCACGGGTTAGGACAGACGAGTAAATCAGGGTGGTAGAATGTCGTTTGTGAGTTGGGATAGCTCTGACCCCAGGTTTGGTTTTTCCCTTTCCAGGTCCAACGAAGCGCCAGGTGGCGGTAAAATCAACCCGAGGCTTTGCTCTTAAATCAACCCATGGGATTGCTATTAAATCAACCAACATGGCTTCCGTGGACAAGGGGGAGAGCGCACCAGTTCGTAAGAACACACGCCAGTTCTATGATGGTGAAGAGTCTTGCTACATCATTGATGCCAAGCTTGAAGGCAACCTTGGCCGCTACCTCAATGTGAGACTCTTAACCACTTCTAAGTGCAGGGTTATATATGCCATTACCCTCAAATTCCTAAATCTGCAAAGACACTGTGTAAACCCACCTTTGCTTATAAGTTGATTTAATAAGAATAAGGTAGCTTTCTTTAACAACATCGCTGCTATGATGTATGGTGGGGGTAGGGGTCAGATTACCATTTTCTTGTGATTGTCATCCAGCCGGATGTCCCCGGTCAAACGACTGCCCTCTTTATGCTTACAGCACAGTTGCAGTCCTAACCTGTTCGTCCAGAATGTCTTTGTGGACACTCATGATCTTCGCTTCCCTTGGGTGGCCTTCTTTGCCAGCAAGTAAGAGGGATAACGAGGAAGGGGTAAAATCCATGGGAATTCTAGGGGGTCACCTTCATTTGTGGTCAGGCTTCAGCTTGACCTCCCAGACTCTAGCCCCAAGTGCCTGTGTTGCTCCCTACTGCCTTTATTACCACATCCCATCCTTTCCCTCTTCAGGAGAATCCGGGCTGGAACAGAACTTACTTGGGACTACAACTACGAAGTGGGCAGTGTGGAAGGCAAAGAACTGCTGTGCTGCTGTGGGGCCATTGAATGTAGAGGGCGTCTTCTTTAAAGGAGAACCCTCTTCTCACTTTGGGAATCCTCGAACCGTCCTTTCCCCAGAACTGTCTTCCTGACGTTGAACTCTGACCCCAAGTCTCTGGTCTAGCTACTCTCCAGTTCCTAGTAGATAGAAATGGGGATTCTGGATCAGGACTCTTCCAGTGTGGTGCTAGCAGACACTAGGGTGGGTAGACAGGACCACTCTAGCCTCAGCCTGAGGATCTTTCAAACGTATTTGTTCATGTGTTCATGACTCACATGGGCCGTGTGTCTGCCATCCCTGGTCTGTATGGTTTCTTGAAAGTCTTTTAACAAGACGATAGACTAGAGATCGTGATTTGTTTTCTCTGCTCAGTCCCCGTCTGATCTCCCAGGGAGAGGTCATTTCCCCAGTGGGCAGCTGTCAGTAGTCTTACTATTACTATTTCATTTGCCCTGTGTAATTTTTAGCAAAACAAATGTTACATAACCACAAGGAATCCCCTTTCTCAGTTCTTAATAGTCTGACACACTGTCATGTTTTATTTAATCTTTAATATACTTTAATTAAAAAAAAAAAAAACACCATTAACAGTACATTTTGGTCTGAAATGGTCCCTCGCCGAAATGCCAGGTCCTAGCTGTAGTTCTGGCTTTATAACTGAAACCCCAAACGTTCAATAAATAACAGAACTAGTTGCCTCCTACTCCATGCCAGCTTGTCTTAGCTGAAGGGAGGGAAAGAGGCCAGAGAAAGGAGGCAGTGAGGTCCTGGAACCATGGTCCCTGGGGTAGGGTGAGGGGCATGTATACCTTCCTTCACTTAGTTAATTGTTTTAAGGAGGAGAAAAAGTTAAAAGAGCTCAGCTTTCATTTCTGGCATGAGCTAGGGAGCTTAGAAAGGTGGAACCTTGGTCCAGCTTTGGCAGAATGAGGCCCAGAGATGGGACAGTAAGGCACAACCCTGCTTGAAGTCAGGGAGTCAAAGGCAAACAGCTAGCTCCAGATTCTTAAGAATAAGGAATGTGAGTGTAACTCCAACCCTCAGAGCTGAGAAAGGTTTTCAAAAGCAAGAGAGAGGGTAGCTTGGAAGATAGAGAGGGAAGAAAGACCTTCCCTCTCTAGCAGAGGATATAACCAACCTTCCCTCACCTGAAGATAGGCTGGTTAGAGTCTGGGTTCGAGGTGACTGAGCGACAGGAGAAGTAAGGGAGAGTCAGTGTAGACTCCTTTCCTTAGATCCCTTCTCCCCAGAGCTCGGTGTCCCTAAAGGGAAGGTTGGCTAGTTTCCTGGCTTCATGTATTCATGTGGGAGGCAGCTAGGACAATGGTTCAGTCATTCTTAGGATGATTATTATTGAGGATGGGATGGCCATTAGCTAGGAGCCGGCTCTTTGCTCCTGCCCCAGCTGCAGCCTCCTCCCCCTCCGAGCTCTCCGTTTCTTCTCGGTCACTGCGTTCATCTTCTACCAGCTGTGAAAGGATAGAAAGGGTTTGTATCTTCAGTTCCCAAGAGCTGCCTCTAAGTTTCCTGCTACCCCCAGAACCTCACACTGTTTCAGAAGAGTAACTGGCAAGGAGTTTGGGCAGTCCTGGGGTTGAAAGTGGTAAGGCCAGCCAGATGGTGGTAGTGCACACTTTTAATCCCAGCACTTAAGGAGGTGGAAGTAGGTGGATCTGGTCTACAGAGTGAGTTCCAAGACAGCTACACAGAGAAACCCTGTCCCGAAAAATAAAAAAGAAAAGAGAGTCGTGAGGCCTACAAAAGGGAGGCGGAGCTTTCCTCACCTTTCCAGTTATGAACTTGTGGGCCATGCGCAAAATGAAGTAGGCCCAGAAGATGTGCAGCATCTGTAGCACCGCCATCATGGAATTGAAGAAGTAATAGCCAAAGAAGGCGGGGTAGAGCTCCAATGGGTAGATCAGCGTGCAGTGCAGGATCCTGAGGATTTAAGGGGAAATAGTAAACGTGGACATGGGCGAAGATTGAGGTAAGTGAGGAAAAGCAAGAAGAGTCGGCTGCCTACTCACCAGAAGGGCATGATAACGAGTCGAGTGATGATGAACACCAGGGCGAAGACGATGAAGATGTTATTGCAGGTGTTCTTCCACCCCGCGTAGTTGAACATCTTGGCAGACTGCACAGACAGTTCCATCTGTCACCACGGGCTCCTGACTCTCGTGAACGTTATTATGTGTGTGTGGTCAGCAGCACTGACTGTGCCCTCCCACCTTGGTCCCAGGAATGTCAGTACCCTCTTCAACCCCCTAGAAGACTAGAGGGGCAAATGAGCCTGCTCTGGGGCCCCTATAGTGAGGAAGCCTGACCTCCAGCAGGTAGTCAGAAGAGTCATGCAGAGCCATGATGAGGGTCCCTGCTCGGACGTAATTGGCAAACCAGGAGAAGCTGAGGAGAATAATGGTGGCCACATGGTGGATGATTTGTTCCTTAAAATCCTGCAGAAAAGATACAGGCTTCAACGGACTCTTCTCTGTTCACTGTTCCCCCACATACCCCACCATTCCCCATATCCCAGCTGCTCTGTCCAGAGATCCTGAGAGATGAAAGGAAAGGTTCCCCATCCCAGGGCCTCATTTGGGCCTTGGACTTCATTGCACAGCCTCTTCACCCACCTTTCGCTTGACGTCGGAGGCGATGCTGAAGAGCAGGGACCAGTAGAAGGAGAGTTCAATAATGTAATACCAATACTGAGAAGGGATGATGCTCTGGGAGAGGAGAGAGGGGTGAGGGATTCCAGAACAGCAGGCTCTAAGGGGCTCACCTCCAAACTCATCCCTTCTAGCCCCTCAAGATACTCTGTTCTGTGGCTGATTTCTGTGCCATGATTTCAAGAAACTCTTAATAATGGGGTGTTACGTGCTGTAGACCATTCCTCTCATACCTGTATGGGATATCCCTCCCAAACTTTCCGCAAGTCATAGAACCAGGGTTTCTGCAAAGAGAGATTAAAGGAAGAACTCAAAACCCTGTGGCCTCAGCCCATCTTGATAAAGGATGCTCCCACTTCCCAGTACTCACATCCACAATGACAGCCATGCCGGCCACAAAGGCAATTAGGTAAAACGTGAATCTCCAACTGCAAGAGGAAGCAGAGCTGGCTAGGTGGGAGGATCAGCAGCGTCCCACTGCCCCCAGACACCCTCTCAAGGTCCCCCACCTATCCTGCACACCACAGCCCTCTCCTCCCAGCTTCACTTGCCCCAACATCCCCCACCTGGCTTCTCGGAACTTCTTGAGAAGGCTGGGCCTGTCCTGGTTGCGGCGGCGGCGGAACCAGCGTTCTATCTGGCGGCCAGACAGCCCACTCTGCCGGGACAAAAGCTCTACCTCCACCTAAGCACAGTGAGGCCATTAACATCCAGCCTTCCAATCGGCAGTGTCCCAACTCTGCCCAGCCTCTCCCGGTAATAACCTAAGTCAGGCCCACACCCTGCCAAGTCTTCACCTTCCAGGGTTAGCATTCAAACTCTGGCCCACCCAAACTCAGCAATTCCCAGGGTCATCTGCAGCTCATACCTGCTTGGGCTGCTTGCCGCTGGTCAGGTAGAAATGCTCTAAGGTGACATTGGGAGGTGCCCGTAGTCGGGTTTTCTCTTTAACATTCAGGAGGGCAGCCAGGGGTGTAGCCACATAACTGGGGAAGGGATATGAGAGAGAGGTGTCCGGCTCCCTTGAAGCACTCCTAACCTCGTTTAGAAGGTACCATAAGTTCAGGCATCTTATTTCTGGACCTCAGTTTCCCGGCAACCCCCTTTCCTTTAGCCTCCTGGGCTGCCCACAGCTGACAAAGCTGCCTATGTTCACTATTGACCAGGCATGGAGGCGGGCATGGAGTAAGAACAAACAACCATTGAAGGAAAGGGCAGGGGGTGCTGAGTCCTCAGGAAGACAATGGTGCCCTGGGGGAGGGGGAGCAGTCTAGGGACCTGAGTGGCCAGAACACCAGTGTCCAGAACTAAATTTCAAGAGAACAACATGAAGTCTGCTAGGTTGGCTGGCAACTGGAAGGTATGAGGGCATGCTCACAGCTCAAAGAAGTATCGAATGATGAGAAAGACCAAGGCCAGGGGAAGTGTGATGTAGAGGTCTGAGGCTTTGGCATAGACACGTCCATCTTTGTCTTCTAGATCAGCCCAGGTTAAGTTCACAGGCAGCCATAGTCGGTCCCACCAGAAGTGGTCATACAAGGTCTGGAGCATCCTAAGTGAGGAAGGGACAAGTGAGAGAGCTCTGCAGGGAAGAAAAGGAATGCATGCTCTTTTGGTTGTCAAAAGGGACGGCACAGTGACTCAAGCCTCGGACTCTGGTTCTGGCTACATGGCCTTGGAACCAATTGGCTTCCTTCACTGACTTGGTTTCCTTATCTGTAATAAGAAATCAGTGTCTTTCAAGTTCCAGCATTTACAGTTTGTTGCAACCTTAGGTGACGCTGACACCACATAGGCCTGATCCCCTGCAATAAAAAAACAAAAAACCCCACTCATTTCTTATCAGTCTTATCTTTTGGCTCTCAACCTGGAGAACAAGTAAGACCTAGTTAGAGAAGCAGTAGTCAACATCAGGGAAGTCATCCAGGTTGAGCGTGGTGGTGCACACCTTTAATCACAGACTCAGGAGGATCCACACAGTGAGTCCAGGACAGCCAGGGCTACATAGTAAGACCCTTAACTGGCCAGCCGATCCACAGGAGAAAACGAAGCAGTGAAAAGGAAGTACCATCCCCAAAGACCAGTGAGCATCAGACACACAAGACTGACCCTCCCTGCTAAGTCACTCAGTCTACATGTGAGGCAGAAAATGATCTGTAAGCAACTGTTTGGAAAGGAAGTGAGAGAGCACAGATAGAACATCAGGACTGAGGACAGGGGTCTGGACAGCAAATCCTCCTCCTCCTCCTCCTCCTCCTTTATTCTTTGAGACAACACTTATGCAGTGCAGGGTGGTCTCAAACTCATGATCCTACTGCCTCAGCAGCTCAAGTGATGAAATTATAGGCTCATCACCATGACTGACATAACCTATTTCTTACAAAGGCTCGTCCAGAACATAAAAACCTGTCTGCAGCTGGACGGCGGTGGCACATACCTTTAATCCCAGCACTTGGGAGGCAGAGGCAGGTGGATTTCTGAGTTTGAGGCCAGCCTGGTCTACAGAGAGAGTTCCAGGACAGGCAGAGTTACACAGAAAAACCCTGTCTTGAAAAAACAAAAACCAGTCAACATCTTCAAGCCAGGAAAGAGCTGCTGTCTTCAGCTGCTCTTTCCCTCACAGAAAAATGAAGAACACTGTGTCACTGACCACCTGGACCCAGATGAGGCAGGGGACAGTCTTTGGCAGCTGCTCAGGGTTGAGAAGCAACCAGACGTCCCTGAAGAGTCACTGATCAGCACAATGGCAGGAATCTAAGACTTGCAGAGTAGAGGAGCCAAGGAAATCCTCCAGGCTCCCCACCTCTCATTCTCCTATGAACAGGGAGAAGAGGTGGCAGCATTCAGACTGACCTATGGACTGGACTCTGGGACAGGAGAAAGGTGGTCTCCTCCCAGGTAGAGAGTAGAGAGCAGGAGCTGGAGAGCCAGTGTGAGCAGAGACACCAGGCACTGAAATTCAACTGGAGTTGCTGAAGGAGGCGGACACCTCAGCCCACAACTGAGCTGGGCTGCTCCTTTGGCTGCTGGGCTCTTTCAACAGCTCCGCCTCCACCCTCCACAGAAGCACTTGCGAAATCCCTCTCCGCCTGTCACGGGTCAGTCAGTATTCCAGCTCCAGAACTTTACCCTCTTGTCCTCACTCCTGGTCACAGCTCTTGTGGATGAAATCAGAGGTCAGCATAGATGATAAAGGATTTTCAGCTCCATACCCATCACACATTCCAGACCTCGACCTGGAGGGCACTGTCCCTTCCCCCTCCACCTCAGCCTGAATAAATATTGAATTTGTTAAAAAGAGATGGAGCCTCTCAAAGTGAACAAAATTAAATGTAACTGCCCACACAAGCACACATTCTTCCTAGAGAAAAGTAAAAAACTGAACTGGGAAGGAAGGGGGCAGAAAACCAGACTGAAGGGGCAGTCTGGACATCTCCACCTCTTCCTTCCCACCTTTTGGTTTAACCAGATGGGAGGTGTGGACCAATACCTGACCTTGTCATCTGACTTTTTTCTTAGGGCCTAACTTTTCCTCCAATGAGACCTAAATTCAATCGTGCAGACAACCCTAGCCTTGGGCCATCCCATCCCATTAAGTGGGATGTTTTCTTGTTAGAGCCTCTTGAGGGTTAAGGATTTAGAGGGCTAGCTAAGGGCCTAGAGGGTGGGTGGAGCCTCTCTCCTGGACTCCAGCAGCATAGGAATGTCTAGTGCCTTTCTTATCCCTACGAAGAAGGTAAGAGGCTGGGGGAGGAGGGGGAGAGGAGGGAGGAGGACCAGTGGGTACCACAGTAAGGCTGAGGGAAGGTACCAGAACAGCATACCTATCTCAGCCCCGGACACAGCAGCACCAGGACTCCTCCACCCCGAACGTGGAGTGATGTGTGACTGGGAGGTGAGGACCAATGGGGGCTGGCCCACTGGGTTTCAAGCGTCCTATGACCACAGCCCTCCCTTGCTGTTCAGAACTTCCACCGCAGAGCTGCCCCAGATTCAGCAGGGTCAGGACTTTATACAGGAGGGGAAGGGACTGGGGTCTCCAGTCAGCTTCTCTTACACATCTCCCCAGAACCAGTCTGCTCCCTGCTACACCCCTGGTGACTACTTAGCACCGGCACACCAAGACAAGCATCCCATAAACAAGACATCAGGATGAGAAAAGGCAACATTCAGCCCCCTCGTCCCTAAGGACAGATGGAGTCTTGATTACACCTGTAACTTTTCCACTCACAAAAATAATGCCAGTGCTGCACAAAGCGATAAGGTGTGTGTGTTCACCTATTCGTCTCTCCCTCACACACACCTGCTTCAGGGACAGACACCACTTTGAGACACACGCTGGAGAGGGGCCAGTACAGCAGGGATTTCACAAGCATTATATTACACGCAACTTGAGCGGGGTTCTACCTGGCTCCAACCTTTGCTCCAACTCTGATCTCCCACCCAAAGACCCTCCCAAGCAAATGAAAAGGGGTAGGTGGGTGGGTGGGAGAGGGGCACCAATGGGAGCTTGCAGGCCCAGAGGGAAGGGAGGGTGTAAGTGTAGCCTATAAGAAAAAAAGCATCTCAGACTCAATGAGACAACAGTCCTAGTGACCTCAAGTTTCCATCTGCAGAGAGATTAAAAAAGAGAGGGTCCCATGAGCTCTCCAGTCTGAGCAACCATAAAAAAGATGAAGGAGGCCTGAGTAGTCTTTCTTATTGAAAAGTTTCTTTTGGGGGTAACAGTAGCTGGTCATGAACTTTTTTCTAGAAGGTGAAGAGCAATGGTGAAGTCAAAAGGTGTGCATGCCACTGCTTCAGGCTACAACACCAGCCCCAAAATATGGGTCAGATGAGGGTGAGAGGCAGTAATAATGTGGTCCCAGGCTTCATGTGGCCTACAGCTTGTCTGAGATGTTTCACAAATTCTCTCCCCCCCCCCAAAAAAAAACTGTATGAGAGTGCGGGCCCCCAGAAACAGGGAGAAGCCAGCAGATTTAAGTAGCAGCTGAGTGTGGGTGGGTGGGGTGATGCTGAAGGGAACCGTATAGGGTCAGTCTCGCCTATGGTCAGTGGTGGGAGGGGAAGGCTCCTCTTTCCAGAGCAAAATTTGGCCGGAGGACCCAGTTTGGAGAAAGGGGTATGGGGCAGCAATTGGAGACAAGGATCAATTACCTGCCGCACAGACACACGACAGACACGCACACGCACACACGCGCGCATGCACCTTAGAAAATAAGCACTGTATGGCCAGGAACAGGACCTAAAGAACAGTGCTGCAGACAAATCCTTAAGGGCCCCATCACAAGTGCAATCAACAAACTTTACATTCAAGTTAATCACCTCGACTCTGGGATGGGAAGTGCCTTTCTACCCCAGCTCTAACACAAACCGAAGTAATTACCTGCAGGAGGCCTTCCCTAACTCAGTTCTCTAAGAAGACCGGCTCACTCCAGACCTCCAGACCTCCGGATGCTTAGAACTCCCTGACTGCCGAGGCTGGCAACTCAAATAACTGAGGTCTGGTTTGGATGCCAGGAGCGCGTCTTAGGCACAGGAACTCCCAACCTCAGGCCAAAGATGAATGTCACGCACCTACAGGTAGCAAACTAGCTCGAGGGCCTCTGAGTCTGTAATTAGCAACTTACTACTCGCCAGTAAAGCTAGTTTCACCAGCTGCTCCCAGAGCTGGCCACGCACACCCCATAACGGTACAGGAATCTTAGCCCTCTGGGGCCAGGGCAGACACATAGCGTGTACTCCTTCCTGTTTCCCGTTCGGCACATGGACGCTCTAACCTCTCTCCCGGGATGGGCAAAAGGGGCCCAGCGGCAGCGGCGGAGGCGACGGTGGCGGCCCCGGCGACAGCAGCAGCAGCAGCAGGGGCCGCCACCGCTCCTCCTTGGCCTCCGCACTCAGGCCCCAGGACGCACGCGGCCCACCAGGGGGTTCTCGCCCCCAAGGTCCGCGACTGCCCTGCTCCCAACAAAGGGGCGTCTGTGGCTCGGGTCCCGGGCGAGCGCCGGACTCCCGCCCCT
>CABHPH010112665.1:5074-32797 GCA_902168325.1 Peromyscus nudipes
TGCTGCTGCTGCTGCTGCTGCTGCTGCTGCTGCTGCTGCTGCTGCTGCTGCTGCTGCTGGCCTTGTAATAGCAGCCAGCCAACGCAACACTGCTCCAACACCAGGCCCATTTCTGCTCAACTGCCTTCAAAATTCCTTTTGACCTGGGGTGCAGCTCAGGGCACTTGCCTAGCACGCAGGAAGCTCTAGCTCCCATCCCCAGCAACTCCCCCACAAATCCTCCCCAAGGAACTCTGGGAGGCCTGGCCCTCAGTAGGTGAAGGAATGGAGACTCAGAGAGTGAAGGAATGGAGACTCAGAGAGATGGACATTTCCTCACTCCTGATCATCAGGCTTAATGGCTACAGAACATTCTGTTTGCTCCTGCATCAAGTTCACACTATTCCCCATGGCCAGGCCATTCATATTGTTTCAGGGCGTTCTGTGGGAATCAATAATGCAGCTGTGACAGCCTTTATATCATGAAGATGCCTTCAAAAATTCATTTTGGACGACTCTATGATATTTCATAGTGTCAACCGAGACGTGTGTACGCGGCCACTAATTGCATCATTATTTATCATAGCAAAAATGGAATGTAATTAAGTGACACATAAAAATGCCCTGAGATGATATTAAGGAAAAGAGACAGGGTACAGGCTGCATCATCAGCATCTCTGAATCTGAGGGTGGGGGTGGGGCGTGGCCCCTGGACACTGGGAGGAAGTAGTTCCTCAGCCACCAGCAGTGGCAGTGGGGACCTGACGAAGAAACCCATTTTGTGTTTTTCTGTGCTTGTGGATTTTCTTTCCAGGTTTTTCACCGTGAGTGTTATATTAGTTTGCTTTCTATTGCTATATAAACTTCATGACCAGAAGCAACTTGGAGAAGAAAGGGTTTATTTGACTCACACATCCAGATCACAGTCCATTACGGAAGGAAGTCGGGGCAGGAACTCAAGCAAGAGCAGAGGCCGGAAACCATTTGGGACGCTGCTTACGGGCTCGCTCATGTCCATCTACCTTTCTTATATTTCTCAGGCCCACTTGCCCAGGGGTGGCCCCTCCTGCAGGGGGCTGGGCCCTTCCACATCAATCAACAATCAAGAAGATGCCCCACAGACTTGCCCCACAGACCAATCTGAGGGAGACACACCTCAGCTGAGGTTCCCACCTCCCAGGTGACTCTAGTTAGTGTCAAGTTGACAGACACCAACCAGCACACGTGTGCGCTGCTTTTAAACCTAAATAACACATAGAAGCTGGGGGTGCTGCAGGCTTGCTGTTCCCTGTTCCATCTGCTCAGGAGGCTGAGGCAGGTGGATTGGGATTCAAGGCCAGCAGAGACTACAGATCAGGACCCCGTCTCAAAACAGTAACCCAATAGGGCTAGGGAGGTAGCTCAATGGCAGAGTGCCTGGCTGCTTTCCAAAAGGCCCTGGATTTGATCCCTAGACCTCAAAAAAGTGTAGAAAAATAATTTAGTTCAGTCTGTGAGTTTGGCTCTTTGCTCTTGTTCAAGGCTGGGAAACATTTTTTTTCTACCATTGTTCATTTTGCCTGTGTTTTCTCTGGACAGTAGAGATAGGTACCACAGTCTCTGCTGGAATCTTTTAGCCCCGCCCCCCGGACTCTGAAGCAGCTGCAGCTAGTATGTAAAGCAATTGCTGTGTTCCAATAAAACTTTATTTGCACAACAGGAGGTAACCGATTTCAGGCTGTGCTTCCCCATGCCCACTGCCAGTTCCCCCAGCAGCCCACCTACATTGTTTGCCTTCAAGAAATGAACTTTATTAAATATTGGAATAGGTACAAAAGAATATTTATAAGACTCAGTCTTAAGTACCAGCAATAAAGACGAGTGAATCACCAATTTAGGCAGCAAGCCATCGATCTTAGCTGGGAGGCCCCGGGTCCCCATCCTCACCCACTTCCTTCCAAGGAGCGCTCACCCTAACTTCTGTATCTCATCTTCATCCTCTTTTCAGTAAACACCCTGCATGGTCTCCCTTCTGTTTGAACTCTAGATAGACTGGAACATGCATGGCTCAGGAGTGATTCCATGATGTATCTACACGATTTCCTTAGGAAAATTTCTCCATATTGATACCCCTGGCCTTGATCTGTTTGTTGTCTTTTGTGTTTCCTAGTATCCCATGCTACCACTCTGCTACAGTCTAGATAGGCCATCTACTGTTGATTGGTATTTGCCTGGGGTATTTTTGTTGTTGTCTTTTAACCTCTTGAGCCTGTGTTACAGCACTGGAGCTCATGTTACCTGAGTAGGCTAGGCTGTTGAGTCTAGGGAACGGGCACATTTAACAACTTGAGGCAAAGTTAGATGGGGTCAGAGTGGCTGTGCCAGTCTCCGGCCCTCTCACAGGTTACTCTGCATTCTTGCCCACACCTGCTGCCCTCAGATAAAGGCAGCTTCCCCTCTCAGTGCCATCTCTGACTGTGCCATGGACCCCTTGAAACTCAGTATACTCTGAGGCATAAGGACCAGACCTGACCATCAGTGCCAGTCTTAGTTGGCATGGCTTAGCCCTGAGGCATGCTGGGAGCTTGGGTAGGTGCATGGGAGGCAAAACAGAGGTGGGAGTTTGACCTTCATGGAGTTTGTGGAGATTGACATATCCCCAGTTTGGGCCCTATATTAGTTAGGGTTTCTATCGTTGTGATGAGACACTATGACCTTATCCTTCTAAGGTCTTTGATGTAGTTGAAGACTAGATAGTTATAATTTTCCTTGGTTATGATAAAAGATAAATTAGATATGAAATTTTAGACTCACAAATATAGGATAAATAAAATATTTTCTTTGAATTTGTCAAATATAAATGGACTGGATATTGTAACTGTGATTCTTGCTTGATAACTGTTCTATTATATGTAATTTTACTATGTAATTTTACTAAGTTAAAACCTTCCTTTTTGAATAAAAAGAAAAGGGGAAGTACTATGGATGACTCTCTGCATGCTGTGAATATGTGTAGCTCTGATTAGTTGATAAATAAAGCTGTTTGGCCTATGGCAAGGCAGCTTAGAGGCAGGCAAGAAATCCAAACAGATAGACAGGAAGAGAAAAGAGAGTGGGAGGAAACTGCTAGCCACCCCTAGGAAAAGCGAGATGCAAAGTACCGGTAAGCCACAAGCCATGTGGCAAAGTATAGATTTACAGAAACGGGTTAGTTTAAGATGTAAGAGCTAGCTAGTGAGTAGCCTCAGCTGTTAGGCCATATCATTTGTAAATAACATAAGCCTCTGCGTGTGCATTTGGGTCTGAGCGGCTGCAGGACCACAAGGACACGGGAGCCGGGTGGGCACAGGAAAACATTCAGTTACAGACCATGGCAACTCTTATAAAGGGAAACATTTAATTGGGTCTGACTTACAGTTCAGAGGTTCAGTCCATTATCATCATGGCAGGAAGCATGGCAGAGTACAGGCAGACGTGGTGCTGGAGAGGGGCTGAGAGTTCTATGTTTGGATCCACAGGCAGCAGGAAGGAAGAGTAAGCCACTAGGCCTAGCTTGAGCTTCCGAAACCTCAAAGCCCACCCCCAATGACACACTTCATCCAACAAGCCACACCTACTCCAACAGGGCCACACCCCCTAATAGTGCCACTCCCTAGGCTCGTGGAAGGGGTGCATTTTCTTTTCTTTTTTTCTTTTTTAAATTCTTCTGTCATATATTACATCCCAACTGCAGTTTCCTCTCCCTCTACTCTCCCCAGCATCCCCAAATCTCCCCCCTCCCCCCCATCCACTCCCCCCCCCCCCCCCCCGTTTCCATCACAGGCCCACACAGCAAGCGGGCCTCACAGAAAAGGTGACATTGAGCAAAAGAGCAGAGGGAAGTGGAGGATACAGATGCTGTGGGAAGACAGTGCTTCAGGAACAGCCATACGAAGGCCCTGAGGCAGGGGAATGAGTGTAGTACCTCCCAGCAGCAAGGGGAGCAGCCTGGAGTGAGGAGAGAAAGGGATGACAGGAGGGAGTGAGCAGAGGAGGAACAGTGGCTGGGTTGAGTCTGCAGGCTGGTGGGGGTGGAGTCAGGCAGCCCTTGTGGGGGAAGTGGGTCATGTCCATACATTGTTCTTGCCTGAAGGACTCAGGACATGGACTGGCAGGTCTGAGGAGACTGAGGCCTGGTCCCACTGTGCAGCTGATTGAATGTGTATGAGCCTGCCTGTGCTTAGGAAGCACGTGTATGGGTCAGTCTGCAGCAGCATGTCAGCCCAGCAAATGCCCTTCAGCCTGGGACTTAGAAACTCTGGGACCGAGTGGCTGGATTCAGAACCTGCTTCTGCTGTTCATTAGTCGTATGAGGAAGCCCATGAACTGTCAGGGCCTGATGCCCCCCACTGTATAACGAGGACAAGGGTCACACACAGCAAGCTGAGGGTTTGGTAATATTATGTCAGCTGCAATCCACCAGGAATGAAAACAGTATAGCAATGCCGGCGGTGCTCATAAACACAGCCCCCGCACCTTCAGCCAACCGTAGTGCAAAAATTTTCTAGGACTTGAGATGCATACCCATCATCATAGGCTGAGGCAGGAAGGATGTGAGTTCAAGGGCAGTCTGGGCTGCACAGTGAGACCTTGTCTCAATATATATCACAACAACCAAACTCCTTGTCATTATTCTCTGGGAATGCAGCATGGAAGTACCTTTCTGTCCATACACCAGGCGCCCCAAGTGCTTGTGTGGTGAAGGATGTACCTGTGTTCGTCGAATTTTGGTGTCCCAGGGAACCTGGAGCCCAGCCTTGTGGACACCAAGGGATGCCTGTGCTAACTTTTGGTAGCAGTATTTCCTCTGAAGGGAACCATTCATTTCCCTCCGTATTACTTTAGTCCTGGTATTAAAAAGGATGGGGGGTGTGGATGGAAGGACATGAATGTTAGTTCACCCTCAGATGCCAGTCACCAGGCTGGTGACTATGCTTAACGCAGGCAATGGAGGTAAGGGGCTAGCCTTGGAGGCCAGATCTCACCAGGAGGCAAGTCCTTGCAGGCTAGATACACAGGGCATGGTAGAATGCAGTGAAGTTTCTCCTATGACACCGGGCAGGGGATATAATTATCGCCTCCAAGTTCAGGTGAGGAAACCAGGAGTTAGAGGGTGAACCCCAAATCCTCAGAGCTGAGTTTCAGCTGGGATACTGCCACACTCTGGAGCAGCCCAATTCGACACAGAGACACCATGAGGGCACAGACTAGTGAGCTGGAAGCCGCAGTGGTGGGGTGGAAAGAGGGTATTGAAGCCTTGTTGAGAGAGAGAGTGTAGGAACCGTGACTGGAATGCTTTTGTCTCTCCAGAAACTCTGAAGCTTGAAACAGCTGGGAAGAGGGACTCTGAGGAGGTGTTTAGTCCAAGGACTTTAGTTCTGTGGTGAGGCTACGCCCTCCTCTCCCTCCATTTCCAAATGGGATAATGTAGGGAGAAGGTCTAACTCCATGCCAGCACCTTAATCTCGGACTTCAGCCTCCAAAATCATAAGAAATAAGCCTCTGCTTTTTCTAACTAATCCACTCTCCAGTGTTATGTTGTAGCCACATGGGCTGTGGCACTGATCACAGCTGAGACAGGAAAGGCATGGCAGGCCGAAGAGTACCTGGAAAGCTGGAGGGAACCGGGACACCTAGAAGATGTATCAGCTATCTACAGACACAATCATGCCACGTAACAACCACATCCCTCAGAGGTATGCAAGGCTGAGTCTGTCTGGCTAAAGCTTCTGCCAAAGCTGGCCAGAGACTTTTGCTGGCTTTCTCTTAGGGGTATAGACTGACTCCAAAGGGTCACTCAGCCACCCACCAATGGGCTAGCCTTGGCTTGTCCTGGGTGGAGATAAAGTTATCAGTGATCAGCACTACATCCGTTTTGCAAGGTGTTCCTATCCCATTAATGTCCTAGCTGAGGTAAGTCATAGGGCTGAGACCAAAGGTGGGGTCTTGGGCCTGACCAGAGGGTGCAGAACTTGTGAATATGATTGCAGTCTCCAGCACAGGAAGTTTGGAGGTGCTGGACAGGAGGGTACAGGGAAGGCTGAAGTGCAGAGGTCATTGAGGACAGTGTGTGGAGCAGGGAAGAGGGAGGAGCCAGTGGAAGGGGCAGGCAAACCAGGCAGCAGCGTGTGCTGTGGAGATGATGGTCCTGTGTTCAGCCTGTAAGAACCAAGACAGGCTGAGGCATTTGGTCAGCCTCACAGATGCCCAGACACCCCTGGGACATAATTGGCCTTGGCTTCCACAGAAAGGTTAATTGCTTGGATCACAGTCTGTGGCTTCTGGAATTGACAGGGCAGCCCCTCCATTAAGACGACCCCCCCACCAGCTACCTGGCTTTTTCTGTCTTCCCTGGTGGCTTGGTCAGTGCTGTGCCTAGCAATGTCAGACAGAGGTGTAGAGATGCTCCCCTGAGGCAGACTGACCAGTAAGCAGACATTCCTGGGCTGTGATGGATATCCTCTCGGAGACGGCAAAGGTCAACAAGGGCTCCTCGGGCTGTAGAGGACTCGGCTAGCAGCCTGCACAATGCTCCTTCAGGCACAGCTGCATCCAGGTGCTCTGACCTCGTGCTTGTGGTCAGCCTTTGCCTGCACCGGCTTCCCAAGGGCAGATTCTGTAAGGACAGAGGTGCCCACCACAGCTTCAGCTCCCCCTGCCCAGTTTAGCAACCCCAGTGGGAAGGGGAGCCAAATGTTCCCGTAAAGTCTCAAATTGGGCCCTGACTGGCTCAGCTTTAGTCACATGCCCGGTCCTGAGCCAAGCAGTGTAAACTCTGCAAAGGACCTGGGAAACTGGAGAAATAAATGCTTCTTTGAGGGAAGGCCGCTTTCTCTTCTCCGCCTCCTAGAGTTCATCTTTAAAAATCTTTGCTTAATAGGCCTGCTTCCCAAGAGCCGCCTCGTGGGATTTTAATCTAAATTTTATTACTACTGAGGTCGGATCTATTTTTCCATCTGATCTTAACTGGATTGGCTCCCTCTTTTGTGAACTGTCTGGAAACCTAACCTTTTGGGCCTCCTTAAAAAACTTCCTTTTTTTTTTTTTGAAACCTCAAACCTCAGGCGCTGGGAAGCCGCTGTTCTCAAAGGCCGCCAGCCTGCTTATTCCCTGGGACTTTGATCTTTATAAACACCAAAGGAAAATGCCGTTTTTATTGGCAAAAGCTTTGTGGGTGCCTCCAGATGAGAGATATTTTTAAACTCCTCTGCTAGAGTGATAAAGCCAGGATCCCGTGGTCCAGGTGGGGCCTGCAGGGAGAGGGCAGGATGAAAGATGCTGTCTCCTCCCAGGGTTGACACAGAGTGGCTGACAGACCAGACAAGATCCCCCTCCCCCCATACGCACACACATACAGGCACACACAGGCACACACACACACACACACACACACACACACACACGTAATGTTTTCTCTCCAGGTCAATGTCCCCTGGGCCAGAATAATCCCAATATAGTCAGAATAATCTCAACTAGCAGTGAGCCGTGGTGGTCGTGCCTGCCTTCCAAGCACTGGGGAGGCAGAGAGGGAGGATGGTGGCCAAGCTCATCTGACCACACAGTGAAACCCAGCTGTCAAACCCAGCTGCCTTAGCTGGAGCAGCCCGAGTGCGTACACTGTGGAGATCTGGTCAGCTTGTCAATCTTCTGCCTATGCCTTAAAGACCATCTTGAAGAGTGTCCTCCTCCTTGTGTGGCCCAGCTAAGTATCTTGTTAAGCACTGGAGTCCCACAGCTCTGCTGGTGGTTGTCCAGGTCTCCCAACTCTCTATCAGGGTAGTTCTTTCTCATCTGTGATGGGATAGAAAGGACTGGGCTCCCTTATGATCAGGTTCTGAGTCCATGAGGGTTGTAAAGTGTCATCCCAGGGCCCATGCTGCACCCACATGCGATGCTGACCTGCATGACCGTCAGCCACTGGCCCACTGTGATGCTGAACGTGGTTGGACACATTGGGGACGGCTGCTGGCAATTTTAAGCAGTGAGGCCAGGGGTGGGGAGACATTGTTGACTATGGCATTTAGGTATGATAGGAAGTGGGTATCACATTTGAATACAAGAGCACTTGGGGACACAGACAATATTTAGGTCACTGCAGACCCTGGGAAGAGCATTTAGAGTCCTGGGAGCATCAAGTTGGTGGCCCTAAGGATAGAACAGGCTGGTTGCCTTGAATGGACATCAGGGGGCCACCATGACCAGAGGGAGCATGCGAGGGTGGAGACGAGGATAGAGTGGTCAGGGAGAAGACAGTGGTAACTCTTCAGGAGGCCATGGTCCTCATCTCAGCTGCTGGAGGCCCTCCATCACGAAGGGTGGGAAAGACTGACGAAACCCATGGAGTTGCGTATCCTCTTAGAGACTTGGCCATGGGGGCCATGCACACTAGGAAGCCAGTATCTCCCTCTGCTGCCCACTCTACCTGGTTTCCTGAACCAGAGACTTGAGTTTTCTCCACCCCACCCCCTCTTCCAGCCTCTATGTTCTCCTCTGGAAAGGGGGGCAGTGAGCAGATTCTAGGTCCAACAACAGCCAAGGCTGAGTTTGTCTGTTCATGTGTCTCACTGAGTCTCTACTGCGGTGCTCAGAGAGATGAGGCCACTTGTGTAGACCTCACAGCAAGTAGGCATAGAGCTGGGTTTGCAGGATGTCCTAGTCAGGGTCTCTACTGCTGTGATGAACACCATGACCGAAAGCAACTTGGGGAGGGAAGGGTTTATCTGGCTCACACTTCCACATTACAGCGCACCGTCGAGGGGAGTCAGGGCGGGGACCTGGAGGCAGGAACTGATGCAGAGGCCTTGGAGGGACACTGGTTACTGGTTGTTCCCCGTGGTTTGTTCAGTCCAGGACCACCTGCCCATGGGTAACCACCCACAGCAGACTGGGCCCAGGGGGCCCTCCCACGTCAGATATTAATCAAGAAAATGCCAGTCTGATGGAGAGATTTTCACAGTCGAGGTTCCTCTTCCCAGACAACTCTGGCTTATGTGAAGTTGACAAAAAACAGAAACACAAACCAACACGGACCAGGACAAGGGAAGATTTCCATTCCTCCACCCCTGTAACAGCCGCCCAACTCTAGACCTGCAGCAGGTGGCATGGGAGCAACTGGTGTCTAGGAGGTACAGGGGGTTTCCCACCATGCCCTGCTGGCCTCAGCCCCCCAACTCCCTGAGTGCCTCTGACCTCCATCACTGTCTGTGCACACCTGCTTGTCCTCTCTCACAGAGCCTCTTCCAGCCTCTTCCAGCTGCCGCTCAGAATGGCCTGTCCGTCCACACCGTGGGCTGCTTCTCTCGCTGTGTGCCTCAGCCCCGGCCACTGTCTACCCGTGGGAATGTGGTCCTGGCCTGGCAGAGTCTCAAAAAGAATCTCGATTCTTTAACAATCTGGCCATGGCATTGAATTAGAAATTTAAGACTGCCATAGGTAGCTGAAAAGAGGAATAAAAGAACGAAAGGAAAGGGGGAACAGGAAGAGTGGGGGGGGGCACAAGGCCACACAAGCCCAAAGGCCTGCCTGCCCTCAGGACTCCTTGGAACGCCTCTGCCTGCCTCTGTCCCTCTGCCTACACGGCAGACAGAAAAGGGAGGCTGGGAGGAAGACATCTCAGCCAGGGTGACCTGAGAGGGAGCCCCAGGCCTGCCTGTGGGCCAGAGCTCAGCCTTGGCCATGTGATCTCCAGCCTCCTCCCTCCCCAGCCTCCAATCCCAGCATGTGAGGCAGTGGTGTGTTCCCAAAGTCAGCATCCGGGGCCTGAAGAGAATGAGCAATTGCTGTCATCCGGTGCTGAAGGCCAAGGTCACTATGACCTGTCTCAGATGTTCTGCGACTGTCCTCAGCTTCCAGCAGAGCCCTTTCTAAAGGGCACATCTGCCCGAGATGGCTTAGAATTGACAGGGACGGTGGCCTCTGCGCTCTGAGGAAGGATAGCATTGTCAGAGACAACCCAGTTTGTTCAGTGGTCGTTGCTGAGAGGGGGAGGGGGACTCCTGAAGACCTCCTATGTACTGAGGCTCAAAGAGGTCAGGGAAGGTCAAAGTCAGTTGCAAGAGCCTTGATCCTCATTCAGGCTCTTCCCTTACAGGATATACCAAGAAGAAGGGTCAAGACACTTTCTCTATGCAGGGGTCTCCATGGGACCATGCTGAGGCTAGGGTGGGCAGGAGGGGTGTCCTGGAGGAGGTGACTTTGAAGGACCCTGGTGGATTAAAACAGCATGGGATTTATCTACAGATGAAGTCCATAGTGTAAAGTCCAAGTGTCTGCCACAAGGGCTGGACGGCTTTCTGGAAACTTCATGGTGCTGGAGATGGAATCCAGGGCCTTGCTCACGCTGGGCAAGTTCTCTCCACAGCTGAGCCCCACCCCCAGCCCTGTGTGGTACTTTCTTGATGCTCTTGAGACCCTGTTTTTCTCCCTCATTTCATTCACCCAGAGCCTTGAAGTCCTGTAGCCATAGTCTGGAGTGGGGTACACTTGCAGTCACAGGGCTTGGGAGGCTGAAGCAGGAAGTTCACAGATTCAAGATAGCCTGGGCTATCTCAGGAGACCTGGTGTTCGAGGATAACCAGCCAAACAGAAAAAAAAACAAAAAAAACAAAAAACCATGTCCCTGTGGTGTCAGTCACGGAAATGGCCTTAGACCCTGTCGTGTAGGCTGTAAACTCAGGGAGGAATCATGAAGGGCTGAGGGGCCAAGTGGTGTCTGTGCCTCCTGTCAGAGCTCTGTTTGGAGGTAGCCCTAGCTTAACTGGGCACAACCCCTGTGGCCATGTGGAGCTTCGGGCCCATTATGCCACACCCACCCCATTTGCAAATGAACTTCAGAAAACTGGAGTTTGATGAGGCACTTCCTATTTTTAAATGTTGACAATGAGTGTGGATATTTTTAAAAATATTGTGTGGGCCAAACAAGACATTTCTGCTGGTTGGAATCTGTCTGCTGGCATCTTGTGTAAGAATGCCCTGGCTTTCCCAGGGAGGAAACAGAAGCCCCCAGCATCAGATGAACCATTGAGCCCTGCCTCAGGGCTAGGTCCCTTGGTCTCTCTGCAGTTTTCCCTTCTAGATACCCTTTTCCTCCAAACTTCTGCCCCTTGGCTGCTGATAGAGTGCCCCTACCCTTGTGTTCCCGTTATGTGACAGAAAACAGCTCAGAGGGTGTAGGGAGCCGCCAGCCTGGCTCTGCCTCTGCCTTGCTCTGAGATAGATAGTACAGCTCAGCTTGGCTGTGGCCAGGAAGCCTCTCATTTGCAGGCAGGCTGGGGGCTCTGTGCCTCCAGACATCTCCCTTTTGCTTCTGTGAGGCTTCCGGCCTTTTCCTGGCAGCCCACACCTTCTGGTCACTGATTCCCCCCACAGTGACATTTCATAAGCAGCAGCTGTCACGGAGCTGTTCCCAGCCCAGGCAGACTGGCTTGTGTCATTTACATGATTTAACATGCTTGGCGTCAGGGCATGCTGCCGAACTCAGCCCACAGCCACTGTGCCGTGACTTATTGATCCAATGTATTAAACCGATGGATTCTTTTTTATTTATTTATTTTGAGGAAAAGGATTTTTTCCCCTTGGAACACCATCACATCTTGGTTTCCTGTGTTTCCTGTGTCTTTGCAACAATTCCCCTTAGATCTCCTTAAGGGCTTTGTCTGTCTAAGGCTGTTGTCCCAGGTCTAGGGGGTCCCCTGGGTGACATCACACCAGGCACACTGAGAATCACAGTAGGGACAGCTAAGGCTTCATGTAGTGTGCGCAGACAGAGAAGTGCTAGCATTTGACTCACCAATCCTTATAGAGGGCCAGGAAGTGGGTGCAGAGACCCCACTTTCAGGGGGAACAGTGGGATTCTATAGGGATGTGTCACCTGCCCAGGCTCTCTGGTAGAGCAGACTCCACCATCGGCACTTTGCTGCCTTAGTGTTGACTATAATTATGACCTGGTTTTCAGGCGTGGTACAGGAGCTGTGGCTCCACATGGTCATGGCTACTGGTCAATCTCAGGCTCCTCCCCTCCCCCCCAGGGTGACCTTGCTGGGCTCCATCCACCTGTGTAATGATGGTCACATACACAGCCCTGGTCCCATGAGAATACAATTGAACTGAGGATTCCTGTCACTGTCCTAATGTCACACACTTCACTCTTCCGGTTGTGGTGATGCTGACCCTAACAAATCCAGCACACTGACAGTCACCTAGAGGCAGAGAATATCCACTCCCATGTAGTGTGTTGTACTTGGTAATGATAGTCACTAAATGTGTTTACAGTCTTTACTTTCCATGTGTGTGGTGCCTATGAGGGTGCTTACCTATCTACTATTCTGTACTTTCTGTGTGTGTGTGTGTGTGTGTGTGTGTGTGTGTGTGTGTTGCCTATGAGGGTGATTACATACCTACTATTTACATTTTCCTGTGTGTGGCGTTCTTGGGGATACAGGTGCAAGCACTCACGCATGCAAACGCAGAGTGAAAGGAGTCTGGTGAGCATCGTCCTCTGTTGCTCTCCACCTTTTCTTTATTTTTTTTGAGACACCTGAAGCTCACCCTTTCAGCTAGGCTGGCCAGCAAGTCCCCAGAATGGACCTGCCTCTGGCCTCCAATACTGGAGTTACGGACGTGCACCACTGTGCTCAGCTTTTTATGTGGATGCCAGGGGTTCAAACTCAAGTCCTCACGCAAACACCTTTTATCCATTAAGCCTTCTCCCTATCCCCTGCTTTTCATTATTAATTAACTAATTAATTACATTTTAGATAGAGTCTTGTGCATCTCAAGCTAGGCTTGAACCTAGGTATGTAGCCTAGGATGACCTTGAACTCCTGCCTCTCGGAGCCCAAGTACTGGGGTTAGAGGTGTGAGCCGCCATACCCTAGCCACTGTGCTTGACTTTCAATGTTATGTAGTGTGAACTCTACTTAAAAACAAGTCTTTTGAGGGTATCTCCTCCCCTCAAGAGGCCACGCTTCCTTGACAAGCCTGCATGGCTGGGTATGTGATGCGCGTTATGCCCACACAGGTCTTGGGAGGTTGTAGCTCCTTCTCTGAGGCTTGACTATAATTGTTGATAATTACAGCAATGGTCCTACTTAACTTTCACAGACACACACAGACACAGACACAGACACAGACACAGACACAGACACACACAGACACACACACACACAGAGAGAGAGAGAGTGAGAGAGAGAGAGAGAGAGAGAGAGAGAGAGAGAGAGAGAGAGTCAGCATCAAGCCCATGGGATCCACAGGGACTTCTGCGCTGTCTGACATTCCTGCTCCATGTCTACCCTGCCCACTTCTCAAATGAGGGCAGTGAGGGATCGAGGTGACCCCCGTTCAAGGTCACCGGAGGCCGAGACTTGATTCCCCCAGGTATCTCCCTGGCTGGCTCTGGGCTGGGGAGGGACTGCAAGGAATGGAAATCATTCCTGCAAACCCATCAATCCCATCAATGGCAGGTCAGAGTTGACCTCGCCAAGCTGTTTTTTAAAAAGGCAAAAAGTGCAGCTAACAGGATTAACTGTCAGTTCGGCCCCACCTGATGAGAAATCTTTCCATTTCTTCTGCCCCGCAAGGTCACCCATTCTCTCCTGCAAATCTAGCCATTAGCGACAAGTTGGGAGACTGGCCCCAGCCTGTGTTTGATTACAGGCCCCTCCCCCACCACCAAGGCACCAGTTCTTGGGGAGGCCACTGCTCCCTTCTCTCCTGATCTCCAGTGGGGCATACTGTCTCCCACCACCTTATTATTCCCACCGTCTGCTCTGTGCCCTCCAGACACCTACACTTGCCATCACAGCACTGGCTTGTTTCCCAAAGTCAACTCTCTTTTCCACGTGTATGTTTGAAAGGAAGACAGGAGTGTCTCAACCTGAGCATTGTATCTCCATCACCTGCAGCCCCATTAAAGTCAAAACAGGCCCCTCTGTCAGGGCCTTCCTTTCCTCTGTGTGTTAATTAGTGTACACTATTTGTTAAAAAAGAAAAAGATTTCACTATGACGTTCACACATGTAAATAATGTATTTCCATCCACTTCCCCCTTATCTTTTCTTCCCTCCCCTGCTGGCACCCTCCACAGTCTCCCTTCTACTTAATTTAAATATAGATTCTGATAATGAGAAGAAAAATGTGATTTGCCTTTCTGAGTCTGGCTTATTTCACTTATCATGATGACTCCAGTTCTGTGTATTTCCCTAAAAATGACATCATTTCATTCTTTCTTTATGGCTGAATAATACTCCGCTTTTCCTTATCTGCTCATCTGCCGCCTCTATATTTATCCACTGAGACTAGAGGAGCAATATACACTGGTGGGTGGGTGTCTCTGTGACATGCAGAGTTAGACTCATTGGGGTATAACCCAGGAGTGGCCTAACTGGGTCACATGGTCATTCTGGTTTTGTTTTCTTTTTCTTTTCTTTCTTTCTTTTCTTTTTTTTTCAATGCCTCCAATGCTGATTTCCACAGTGGCTGCAGCAGTTTACAGTATGCAGCTCCCAGAGTCCCATGGTGTCAGGTGGGGCCTGAGCCCCCTTCACCCAGTGGCTCTGAATAGCTGGTCAATATGCTATTGGGGCCATTGACTTGGATCTAGATCTGATGGAAGACCAGAATTGACCCCCACAAAAAGATGAGCCAGGGAGGGTCCTTGAGGGGTGGGGATCCTCCAAATGGCACAGGAGTCACTCTGATGGGAGGGCCCTGGGGAGGGCAGTGAATTGTTCAAATGACACAGAGCAGTTGCCTTTGTGGAGAGGAGGGCTCTAATGTACCCAAAGGCTGACAATAGTGCTACCCTAGTCTGGAAGAGGGGGTGCTTAAAGCCAAGAAGGCAGAAGCCAGCATAGGCAGTTCTGGGTAGGAACGGAACAGGCAGACGCCAGTGTTTCACTACCCCTTACAGCTGAGCCATGGTTCCAGGTGGCTCAGGTCCTTGGGTACAGGCCTGGGCAGAGACAAAGAAGGATGTCCGGGTGGGCACAGATGGAGGAGGTGGGGGGTATGAAGAGAAATCCATAGAGAATCACCAGCACAGGAAGTAACTACACAGACCATGCTGGGCCTGAGGCTCACCCTCCTTTTAAAAATTGGCAAGTAGGGCTTGGGATGTGATGCAGTTGGTAGAGCACTTGCCCAGCATGAATCCCTGGATTCAGTTTCTAGCACCACATAGAATTAGGCATGGTGGTTACATGTCTGTAATCCAAGCATTTGGGTTGCGGAGGCAGGAGGATCAGGAGTTCAAGCCCATCCTGGGATACATAGCAAGTTGGAGGCCAGCCTAGACTGCATGAGACCCTGATCCCCACCCTACACCTCAAATTGAGAAGTATTAGAAAGATTTTAAGAATACATTATTAGTACCACTAAGGATGCTTTGGACGGAGGTAATGAGGACGTTTAGAACAATGGGAATAAAACCACTTCTTCATTCTTTGGTTCAACTCAATGTTTCGATCTTTGTGAGGAAATAGAACTGTGCCATCTACATCTCAGTCACTGCTTCAGAGGATTCTTATTTGCCTCTTGAGAGTGAGGTGCTCCCTTGGGGGCAGAGTGGGTACTGGTAACCAGGACATCGCTAGGCAGTCAGACAAAATGCCAGCAGGGATTTTGGGTCTGGGGCATGAGGTTGGATTGTTGAAGATGGAGAACCTGGCACTTGTACCCCAGAACTAGGCTGGGGTGACTGGCTAGATTCAGCTCTTTATCTTCTCACTGAATCTCTGAAGCATTTGCATGAAGGCTCCACCCATGTAACCCAAAGGAGCTAAGAATAATAACAGGCTGGGCACAGTGGCACATCACTGTAGTTTCAGCACTGTGGAAGGGGGATCCGAGTGCTAGGCCAGCCTGGGCTATCTAGGAAGACCTTATCTACGGAACACAAGCAAATTAACAATAACAGAAATTGTAATTGTCATGCTAAGAATAGCAACAACATTCATAATAAAAGTGGACAACAGGCATTCATTACAGACCCAGCAATAAGGGACGATGAGGTCCCACTAATCTCCCAGTGCCTCTAAAGGGCTTTGGGACACCTGGAGCCTTTCTTTCTTTCTTTTTTTTTTTTTTTGGTTTTTCGAGACAAGGTTTCTCTGTGTAGCTTTGCGCCTTTCCTGGAGCTCACTTGGTAGCCCAGGCTGGCCTCGAACTCACAGAGATCCGCCTGCCTCTGCCTCCCGAGTGCTGGGATTAAAGGCGTGCGCCACCAACGTCCAGCTACCTGGAGCCTTTCTGTCCATCCATCAGAACTTGCATTTCCCTCTGTGCCCTCCAGCCAAGTTGACCAATGAGGACTGCTGTAAGGCCCTGGTTGACACAGCTCTGAGATAGTGCTTCTCAATGGTGCCACTACAGGTCAGACAGCCCAAGACGATCCTTCCACTGGGCACCTGCCCTCCTGTCCTTCCTGCATCCCCACATCTCCTACTCATGTCTCTTGAGGACATTTCCTTCCTAAAGGACTGCAATGACTACTGCTCTGGGGAATAGTCACTTCCTTGGGTCCTCCTCCCAGACACCCATTCCACAGAAGAGATCACTGAGGTTCTGAGTGGGCCCCTGATGGCCAGTGAAACAGCCTGGATTCGATCCCAAGCCCCTTGGGTCCCCAGAGGTTCCTGGGCAAAGACAGAACAACCAGCCCCTTCAGAAGCCTGCTCTGCCATCCTCAGTGGTAGGGACAGGAGGCAGCTGCTCACGTGCACAGTTAGGCACAAAGAGAGAATGAACACATGCATGCTGACTGCTCAGCTCACTTTCTCTACTCATACAATTCAGGACCCAAAGCCAAGGAATGGTCCCATCCACTTTTAGGCTGCTCTTCTCACATCAATGGACATAACTAAGAAAAATCCCTCATAGGCACATCCACAGTCCAACCCAATTCAAGCAATTCCTCATTGAGAGTCTCTTCCCAGGTGGTGCTAGATTGTGTCAAGTTGACAGTTGACTGTCCTCATCTTCCCGACCTTGAGCCAGGTTTCTCTTTTCCACCGACTCTTGCAGCCATCTTGTGGCCAGCTCTCACAGAGCAGAGTGGTCTTGAGTCCATCTCTAACCTGCCAGGCTTGACTCACAATCGCCTAACACATCTGTGTGGCTTGGATGGGAATTCATGGCGAGTGAGTCTCCATTTCTACCATTTATTCTTCGCCCTGTTCCATGGACCCACAAGTTCATTTCTCCCCATTGACTCCATCTTTAGTGTTGACCTCAGTCAGAAGCACCTGGGCTCCCTTCCCACAAGTCAGCATGTTCCTTCCACATAGCAGCATCAGCCGATCAGTGAGTGACCTGGTCCCTCATTTGGGCTAGCTAGAGTCTTACGCAATACTAAGAAACTTTTTCTCCCCTAGCGCTGGTACCATGGCTCTTAGCATTACCACACACTATACAGAAGAAGAAACCGAGGCATAGATTTTGTTCCCCTGAGTTAGGTGGCAAGAAGCTTGGACTGGCTAGATATGAATTGCATGCTTAAGACATAGTACTAGGCTGGGGGGGGGCTGCAAGGAAACTACAGGGACCAGAAGAAAGCTGGTGCTGTGCAAGTGACAAGCAGACAGGAAGAGGAGGGAGTGACAGTGTGGGACAGGAAGACAGCAGCTGTCCCTAAACTGGGGAGCAGTGTTAGCAGCCCAAGATGGGCCAATATGGGAAAAGAAGTTGTGGCAACCCAGGAGATATGCCAAACCACTAGAAGGGCAGAAGAGTAGCATTCTTGAGAAAGGGCTGGAACCATGTGCTCTTTCTCACTGGAACCCTGTGAGCTTCCCTCCTGGTCCCCCTCGGTGATATCATGCTCAGAGTCCTAGAGAAGATCAGTGACAGGTAATTTCTAGTCCAATGATCAAATTAGATCAATCATCTGTGTCCAGGAGAGCAGGCTCACAGCAGAGCATGGCCGCTCCTGGGAGAACCACAGGCCAAAGCCATGAACCTGGCAGTGGTGGTTTCTAGAAAAAGGCAGGGCACTGTACAGGGGAGAGTGCGGGCAGGTAAAGACATAAGCAAGGCTTGAGGTCAGGTAATGGGATTAGGGATGCTTGTTACTCAGGTAACAGAGAACCTCCCCCAACTGGACTTAGCAATAGAGAATTTGCCCATGTAGAGTCTGGGGTAGGGTGACCCTCAGGGCTGAGATGAAGGGGACCAGGATGAAAGGTACCTCATATGGCTTGACTCTGTACCTGCAGTGTGAGCCTCACCCCACACTGGTCCCTCAGGGTGCCACAGCCCAGAAAAACCTAGAGCTGAGCTTGGGTTTGCAGTGACCTGCTGTCCTCAGTGGGTGGTGCTGGCAGGGTGGGGTGGACCATTGCTCACCTGCTCCTGCCTCACTCTCCAGGGGTGCTGTGGCTGTCGGTGGTCTCCGAGGTGCTCTACATCCTTCTGCTGGTGGTCGGCTTCAGCCTCATGTGTCTTGAGCTCCTCCACTCCAGCAGCGTCATAGACGGACTCAAGCTCAACGCCTTCGCGGCCGTCTTCACGGTGCTCTCAGGTAAGGAGCGTGGAGAGCAGCACCAGAGGGCAACTGCTCATCTCCCCTGCCTCAGCAACAGGGGATGCTGTGCTCCGGAGCCTGGGGACATCCTCTGTGAGGATGGAAGAGCACAGGCTATTGCCACTCCTCCGAGCCCAGACCTACCATTTATAAATGTCCACAGCATGCTGGGCACAAAGTTCTTGTTTTATAGTGACAAGCACACACACCTAGGGCCAGCCATGTGGTGCTTAGCATGAGTGTGAGGTGCAGCTGGGATGTGTGTTGAATTTGGGCAAGAGACAGGGAGGTGATAGGAAGGGGTGTATGGAGGGGCTCTCACAGGGCTATGAAGGAGGGTCCCTTCTGGCTGATTTGCTGCTTAGTGGCAGAGCACTTGCCTAGCATGCATGAAGACCCAAGTTCCATCCCTAGCTATGGGAGCCAGGAAAAGAAAAAAGGTGGAAAGAAGGAGAGAGAGAGAGATGGACAAAAGGGGAGTCCATTTGAAATGAGGACTTCCTCCTGGCTGAGCCTCCCCCTGTGGAGATGGTGAGGAAGAAGCCTCCCCCGCCCCCATGGGACTCAGAGAGATGGAGAAGGCACACCAAGAAAAGACCCTTGGCCCCAGATGCATGGTGTCTCCAGATCCAAGTCCCAGAGTGCTGAACAGAGTGCTCTAGAAGAGTGTTGTCATTGTCCCCGGGCCTGGCCAGCCATGCTGGCTGGCCTCTGTGAGACAACTGTCCTTCAAAACGCCACGTGCAAATTGAATTTCTATAAACCCGACAATCCCATTCTTCGTGCACTGGAAAAGCTGCCTTTGACAAGAGACGTAATCGCCTCTAATTGAGGTATGTATAGAAACCAGAGGGATTTCTCAAAGAACAGAGAGCCGAACTCACCAAGTTACAGCCTGCTCCCCAGATCAAATGCACTGTGAGGACCTGGGGAATTTCATGCAAAGGAGAAGGGTTTAGCTATAGACTAGCGCAGCATCTGGCTCCATCCAGTTCCCTGCTGCTCTCGACTGAGACCTCTCCTGCCCTTCACTTTAGTCTTTTATTCATTTATTCAGTCAACATCTGCTGAAGGTCTGTTGGGCTCTAGCCACTGGCCTGGGTCTGGGGGGAAATGAAGGAATAGGACTTGCTCTTGTGAAGTTTGCTGTGTTGAAGAAAGATGTAAAGTTACCATAATGTGGCCTGGGCACTTCTCTGTCCCAGGCAGGAGGGCTATCCACACCTACCCAGGGAGTGTGATGCTGAACTGAGGTGTGGAGGAGCCATGTGTGGCAGGACTTGGGAACCAGACTATATTTCCTTGACAGACAACTCAGGGAGGGACCAGCACAGGCAAAGGGCTTGTGAGGAGCTGTAATCCGGGGACTTCAGGTATCCAGAGTGGCAGGAAGGCAGAGGCAGGAGGAGAAAGGTGCTGAGAGGAGGCTGCAGAGCTGGTGAGGACCTTGCAGAGGCCCCCCAAGTTCATCCTGCAGGTAACAGGGAGTCAGCGAGCAGTTCAAAGCGAGGGGATCAGGGAGCGACAGGGTCAGGTTTGCACTGGGGATGATGAGTTCTGAGTTCAGGGTGGAGCCTGGAGGGAACCAAGCCGACTGGCAGCAGGGAGCTGGGTACAGGCCTGTCACCCCAACGGTTGTGGAAGCGGAGGCAGGAGGATCATAAGTAGCTAGACTAGCCTGGACTACAGACTGAGTTCAAGGCCAATTTGGGTGATATAGTGAGACTCTGTTTTAAAATAAAAGATTACAAAGGGAGCTGGGGCTGTAGCTCAGTGGCAGGGCTTGCCTAGCTTGTATGAAGTGCCAGGGGTCGGGTGGGGGTGGGTGGAGAGACCCAGAGAGACCAGGAATAGAGACAGGGAGGCTGCTGTGGAAATTGAGGTGAGAAATAGTGGATGCACCCCTCCATGAAGAAGGTCAGGCCCCTAGGACTTTGAGACCGTGGAGGAGCAGCCATTAGGGAATGGCAGAAAGGCAAGGTCAGGCTTGGCGTCCACAGATTCAGAGTCTGGGACCCGGTTTGGAAAACCATTTATACCCTTATTTCTGCAGCTTGTAAATGTCACTCATCATTTCCCTGCACTGAGATGATGGGGCGGACACTGGGATGCAGTGACCTGCAGCACCCATCCTTTCTGCATCCCATAGCAGCTGCCGCAGGTGTTCCGACGTGCAGCCTCTGGAGCAGAGCGCTTATTAGACATCCACCAAATCTTGTTTAACATGCTCTCAAAACAGTGTGCATGTTCTCACACGAAGAGTCCCGGTGCTTTGCTAAATGTATTCCCCTCAAATGGTTTCCTCTGTAATCGTGTGCGTTCCTTTTACACAGCTGAAAGAATCATTGTGAGAAGGGGTCCAGACGGCCAGGGAGCCCCTGACTCAGTCATGCAGAGGTCCATAGCTGGCCCTTGACTTTAGACAGGCTGAGCTGTGGGGTGACTGAGAAGACAGCGGGGATCCAAGAGGGAGGTGGTCAGAGTGCTGGCGGGGGCTGGGTGTGCTCCTCATTCTGGCTAGCAACCTCCTCTCTCTTCCTTTTTTCCCCTCTGCCCCTCATCCAGGCACCCTTCCCCAAAGCCTCCTGTCCTCCTTTCTACCTTCTTCAGTCCAAACAAGTACGCGTCAGTTGTCAGCCAAAGCAGCTTTAATGGTTATATTGTCAACTGGACGGGATTTAGAGACAAGCATCCGAGCATGTCTGTGAGGGAGGTCTAGATTGGGCTAATGGAGGAGGAGGACCCATCTTCACCTTGGGTAACACCATCCCACGGGCTGGGCTTGCAGGCTGCATGAAAAGGAAAAAGCCAGCTGAGCATCACATGTCTCCCCCTGCCTTCTGATGCTGATGCTGCCTTGCACTCCAGCAGCCATGATGGATTGTACCCTCGACCTGTGAGCCCAAAACAGGCCCTTCCTTCTTTAAGTCGCTTCGGTCAGGAGTCACCGCAATGAGGGAAAGCAGCTAACACAGCAGCCATCTCCATTCTCCTTAGCTTCTTCCAGAGGCTCGTCTCGGCCTCTGCCCATCAAAAAATAAAAAATAAAAAGGCGCTTCCTCCCGGTAGGGGGCCCACTGCTAGAGCTGCTAGAGAAACTGGCTGTCTCTATAACTCCAGACATCTGAACAAGCCAGGGCCCAGGGAGGTTAATTGACCTGCGCTGGGTGGCGTAGCTGGCCAATTGTGACACTGGAATTAAGCCACTTTCAACTGGCTTTAAAGGGTCTGTACTGCTTTCACAGAGTCCTACTGTGGGTCTGAGCAGGTAGGAGGACAAAGAAAATTTTTTTTTCAATTAATCTGCAGAAAGCAGAAACTCAGAAGTTAATAGCAGCCAGGTGAAGTAGTGAAGATCCAACTATCAGGTGGCAGAGAGAAGGAGACCCTTGGGAGATGGGGAGAGCTGAGCCAGGCAGAGACAAACTTCAGGGCTATTATAAGAAAGACTGGTGTCCAACCTGCTGATGAAAAGACACAGGAAGCTGGTTTGGGGTGACTCCTTGAGAACCTTGGAGGGATGGAGGGATGTCGGTGGGTTCCCTGGGTGGGTGGGGGAGCTACTGCAGTCCAGGAAGAGGGGCAGTCCAGGCTGGACAGAGGCCAGTGCTGACTCCTGAGGTGTGTTGGGCCCTGCCATCTGCTGAACCAGATGAGCCCAAGGTGAAAATATTCCTCTGGTAGAGGAGAAAGCAGAGCCAGGCATCTCTTATGCAAACTAGTTATTAGGGTTAATTAGCAATTATGAAAATTAGCCCACTGATTATAGTTGGTCATGATGGCAGCATTATGGGGGAGACAGACTCCTGTGGCCCAGGGTGACTCAGGCCCCTCTGAGTCTTCGTGTGAACCAGTCGTGACCTTGAGCTCTATCCTTGGCCTGCTTAGTCTGGTTTAATGAGAATCTGGCTGGGTTTGTTGAATGAAATCTTCCACCATTAACTAGGCATGGTATCACATTCCTGGGACTCCATCATTCAAGAAGCTGAGGCAAGGAGAATTATGAGCTAGAGACCAGCTTGCTGTCTCAAAATAAGAAAGGATCCAACTGCATGGCACCAGGCAGGAAAAAGATAAAAATTCAAAATCCAAAGTATGGTTTCTGTAATACACACCAAGGTGATGTCTGTAGGGTGTCCTGTGTTCAGGGTTGAGCTGTCCTCTCATAATGTCTTTAGCCAAAGAATCTGCACATCTGTGTCTCTGACAGTGGCACCATGCAGTAGGGGTTGCGGTGGGGCAAGCCTGCCATGGGCTCACTCCATCACTCCTCATAGTATGGTGGCGAGGACCAGGCTGCTGTTTCCACTGTACAGATAGGAAGCCGGCTTGTCTGCAGTCCTAGCTAGAGAGCTATTGAGCCTGGTGCCTGCCATGCTGAGCTGTCCAGAGTGAGGCTTAGCCTGGGTCCTCAGGCTGCCACCATCATCAGTATTCCTAGCTGTCCTTGAGAAGCCTTCTCTGGGTGGGGCCTGGCCCAGGCACTCATCTGGGATCCTCAGTGACAGGTGTCAGGCCCAGGTGACTATCTGGTGTCTCTAATAGTAGTGATTGTACAGGTGGTCCTGAGGACTAGAACGGCAATGTTGTCCCAATGCCCCACTGTGAACTTGTGGAGCCTGAGGTATACCACACTTGTAGGGACTCACAAAGTACTCTGAGTCCAACTGCCTAAATCAGAAGAGAAAGTGAATACAATAAACAACTAAATGAGTGTAGTTATAGGGAGGAGTCATGTCTTATTGTATAGAGAGGTGGTTATGGTTGACAATAATTGTCTATGGGTTACATAGCAAGACCCTGCCCGAAGGAAAAGAGGAGGAGGAAGAGACGAGGGTGGAAGAGGAGGAGGAGATTCTGAATGGGTCCAGCACAGAGAACAGCTAAATGTTGGAGGTGATGTGTCAGTTGTTATTTTTCTTGTGGCTGTGACAAACACCTGAGAAAAGCCACTTAGGAAAGGAAGGTTTATTTTGGCTCACAGTGCAAAGGTGCAGCCCACCCTGATGGGGAAGACACGGAGGCAGGAGCATGAGGCAGCTGGTCACTGCGTCCACAATCAGAAAGCAGAAGATGAATTCTCTTTCTCCTTACCCTTTCCACTCCAGCCCAGGGAATGGTGCCGCCCATATGAGGGGTGGGAGGTGTCACCACGCTCTGCTAAACCTTTCTGGGAACACCCTTATAGACCCACGCGGAGGTTTGTTCCCATGGTGATTCTAAAGTTTATCAGGTTGACACCATCGCAGATGGATATGTCAACTGTCCTAACCAACACACCACATGCCTGTGATGGAATGTCGCACCACCCCCAAATATGTACAATTACTGTATATCACTTAAAATAAAAACACTAAACGGAGGTCATAGCTCATTGGTTGATGGCTCACCTAGCTCATGTATAGCCTGGTTCCATTCACAGTGTCACAAAAGTGTATGAATTATTTTAATTAAAATTTTAACATTTACAAAAAAAATAACAAAGTTGTAAGAATGTTCCAGATTGTGTTGTATTTATATTTATACAATTAAAAGTCAACCAAAGAGCCAGGGATAGTGTTAAGCATCTGTAATCCCTGGGACAAGAGGATTGAAAGTTCTAGGCTAACCTGGGCTACATAGATAGCCCCTGTCTGAAAATAAAACAAAGCAATAAAAAGACATTTCGATCCTGCATTCATGAAGGAACAGAGCTCAAGGCCAATGGAAGCCATGTGGAGACCCCAAAGTGGGCCACAGGGTTTCTGGTGCTTTGGGGACTAAGGGGGACTAGTTCCACACTGGTGGCCCTTCCCCCACCTTGTGGTGTCAGCTGAGGGGTGTTGGAACCTCCTCTTTCCTCCAGGGAATGGAGCCTTAGCCCCAGAAAGACTGTGAGCAGGCAGGACAATTTCTGCTCTCCTCCAGCTCCTGGAAAACAAATCATTTGGAAAATTCCTTCACATTCCAGCTCACTGTGGGCTTTCAGTAAGATCCATGTGGCATGAAGAGACACCTGTCCGTTTCCCTGGAAATAACCAGCTGTGTGAATTCAGCAACAGCCTATTTTGTTACATAATGAGAAAAGAAACTTTAGGGATAAAATAAAAATTAACAAGGACTTGAAACCAGGCTTTCGGCAATATTTTAAAGGGGAGCTGTGAGTCCCAGCACAGGGCCCGGGGAAGGGGAGAGGTATGGACACCACCAAGCACGGGGACTCGAACTCTGGATGTCAAGGGTTCCCCTCTGCATTGCAGACACCCCTAGTCTGAGGAACTAGGTGGGAAGCAAAGAGCGGCTACCCTCTACCCATCATGGTGCCTGGGGGCTAGAATGCTCTCGGGTTCTGTTCTTATTCATCTGCAAATCCTTCATCTCACCCCTGGTCTGTGGGGCTAAATATGAGCCCATATGAGCCCATGCCCACCTATGACTGGCAAGTGTGTCTTCCCTTGGCTGTAGGAGGCTGGGTAGGTGCTGTGCTCAGTCCCCACCCTCCTTGGGTGAGGCCCTCCCATTCATTCTTCCCTCTGTTCTGTGGCTTTGTAGCTTACTCTACTTTGGTGATTGGTGGGTTTGTGACGGCTTTAGTTCCTGCTCTAGCCTGCCACAGTCAGGATGAGTTCCCTGGGAGCCTAATTCCACTCTCTACCTTACCATCAAAACTCATGCTGTGAGAACCGCCGCCCATGACCCTCACTGCTAGGCCCTCACCTTCCTTACGTAGTTCATGGGGTCTCTTGCCCACACCCCCAGAGGCCAAGTAGTTAGGCTGATTTTTGTGGCTCACAATTGCAGAGGGTGTCAAATGGGGTGGCTTATGGCATGTCCCAGCACTCAGGAGGCTGGGGCAGAAGGCTCATGAGGTTGAGGCCCGTCTGGACTACATAGTGAGACCCTGCCTCAAAAAGAGAGAGGGGGAGAAAGGGGGGGCAATGCTGTGTTAGTTACTTTCCTGTCACTGTGACAAGCTCTGACAAGCACTCACGTGGTAAAGGCTCATTTTGGCAGTTTCCGAGGGATTTCAGTCCGTCATAGTGGAGAAGGCAGGGTGGAGTTGCTCTGTCCATGGTAACAGGAGTATGTGGCAATAGTTTTTCACATCATGATGGCCCAGGAAGCAGAGGTGGTACAACCCTCCCAGGCCCCTAGTGACCTACTTCTTCCAGCCAGTCCCCACCCCTTAAAGTTTCCACAGCCTTCAAAATCATGCCCCACGCTAGGAGCCAAGCACTTAAAACATAAGCCTGAGAAGGACATTGAAGATTTAAACCATACCAATGCAGAGGGTCCAAGTCATACAAATGAATATTTGCATATTACTAAGAAGATTCTTTTGGTGACAAGAACCTAATCGAATTGTTGAAGGAGGAGAGGGTGGTGACAGGAATTAGTCTGTTCAATAACTGGAAGTATGGGCTGGCCAAGCCTCGGGACAGCCATGTCTGGGTCCTTAGAGTGTTGCCTGCATTGGCAGTCATTCTCCAATTCTGTCAGTGTGGACAGAAGTCTAGTTATGGGACTCCAGACTCACGGAAGTCCCAAAAGTAGAAAGGCCTGCTCCTGGAGTTTCCTCCATGCTGTGGGCTTAGCACACGGACCAAGCAGGGTCTGGGCAATGGTGAGCTCAAGGGAACTAGCTGACAAGTCCAGATGGGTTGTTTAGTCACAAGGCTGGCAGAGGCTCTGAGGTGGAGACAAGGGACTCGAGGTCCTTGGTATAAGCAGTTCTTTCACTAAGAACTGTGAACATTTTCATCCCTAAGACAATATGCCAGGGAGAAATAATTTAATAGAGAAAGATGTATTTGGTTCTTGTTTCCAGAAGGTTCTGGCTGTGGTCTGGCTGGTTCCATTGTTTCTGTCCTGTGTAAGGCAGAGCATCATGGAGGAAGGACATGCTGTAGCAGGGTCAAAATCATCATGATGGCCAGGAATGAGAAAGAGCCAGACAGACACACAGAGGGACAGACAGACAGAGACAGAGACACACAGAGAGACAGAAAGGGTAAGAGAAAAAGTGAGTGAGAAAGAGAGAGAGAGAGGAGGCCAGGGCAAGATACAGCCTCCAGGAACACACCCACACTGACCTACTTCCCCCAGTCAGGCCCTATTCTGAAGTTTCCAGCAACTCCCCAGGTGAATATAAGCCTGTGGGGACAGTTGATGTGCAAACCATAACATCCCACACTTGGTCCTGAGGATTTGTGGCCATCTCATAATGCAAGATGCATTTGTTCTACATCCAAGAGTCCCCGAAGTGTTAACAGTCCCAGCATTGTTCAAAAGTTGAAGTCTCAAGTCTCCTCTGAGACTCAAGGAGAACTATTAGCTTGGGGTAAGAGTTTTAAAACCCAACAAAATGAGCCATAAAGAACTAGTCACACACTCGAGAGTCCATACATCAGAGTACACAATCCTGTTCCAAAACAGGAGGGATAGGAAAATGGAGGTAACAATTGGCCAAATGAAGGGCTGGAACCCAGCAGCCCAAATGCTGATTCCTGTAGCTCTGTGTTTGGCACCTGGGACACGCGGTGGCACGATGCAATCTCTGAAGACCTGGGCAGCATCAGCACCCCCACCGCCATGCTGGCTGCAGTCCACTTAGCTTCTCTCCTGGGCCGCTTCTGTGTTTGGTCTCCTCAGCTGACCCTACATGCTTCTGGCATCTCCAGCTTCCTGTGGTCTCCATTTTCAGCTCCCCCCAACCCTACCCTCACCCTCACCCCAACCCCTACAGTTTCACGAATGGCTCTCTCAGGGCTGCCTTCAGGGAATCTGGCTCAGCTGTACAATGCCTGTCCTTCTGGGCCATCCTCTGAAATCTGGGTGGAAGCCTGCATGTTCCTGCAACTCTTACATTATGTATGCCTGCAAAACTTGCACTGTGTGGATGAAGCCAGGGTCTGTCAGCACTTGAAAAGCAGCCAGGGCACCTTCGACTGGCAGCTGAGTGCCTGGGTCCTGATCTGGGAATAGGGTGCGGCTTTGCAGTGCATTCTCCTTAAGGGATAGTCTTTTAGATGTGTTTTCACTTTTATTCCCTGAAAGTGGGTAGGGTCCTGCCAGTTTCCAAGATGTCCACAAGATACCCTTCCTACTGTCCAGGCGCAAAGCACCTGCCTTTTCTATTAGCACGTATCAAACTGTACAAAGTCTATGTTTCTTTAGGCCATTTACACACACACACACACACACACACACACACACACACACACACACACA
>CABHPH010112668.1:0-28951 GCA_902168325.1 Peromyscus nudipes
TTTGGTCCACCCAGACAAAGGAATTATTTATTGTAAGGAGAAATGAGCCATCAAGACATGAAAAGGCACCGAGGAGCCTTTAATGTGTATTCCTAAGAGGAAGGCGAATCCCTAAAGTCTACATGCTGTAGGGTTCTAACTGTGATATTGCTGGAAATAAAAAATTGGTAGAGACAGTAAATGCACTGGAGACTGCCAGGAGTCAGAAGGAGGAATGCACATGTCAAACATCATACATTTTTAGTGTATAAATATGCTGGGAGAAGAAGAAAGGCCAGAGCTCATGTCTCTAGCTTTTTTGTTCAGACACCGGAGAATTAATGAGTGTTTGTTCTGAGTGTTCTAACCCCCAAAGGATCAGGACATGGTGTTATATGATAAAGCTGTATTCTCATCTAATCTCATGGGCATGCTTCAGAAGTAGGCTGGTAAATAAGGAGAGGGGCAGGACAATCTAAAGGACCCCACAATCTGCTGTCCCCTCTCTGCTGAGGAGTCCTGGTGGCTCCATTAGCCCAATTGACAGGCTTAGTTCAGATGTATCTGCTGCCTGCTCACTGACGTGCTGGGAGGATCCTGCATCCTGTGCTTTCCGATTTGACTTCCTTCCGTGTTCAGGGTCTGCTTCAATGAGTGTTCGCCTCCCTCTGGGTTTTCACTGCCTCCACGGGGCGATTGGCTTGAGAAGGACCTTGTCCTCCTTGTAAGCCAAATCATTTGAAATCCAGTGTCATTTCCTGTGCTGTGACTCACAGCCCATCTGGCAAATCAGGAGTTGAAATATCATCCCCAGGACACAGAGTATTTAAAATTTAACTCATCATTTGAGATACACATGGCCAATTCAGAACCTATATTTTTCATTAGTTAAATATTTAGTATTGGCAACATAAATTTGGATTCTTTCATCTCCTTGCAAATTATCTGTTTATAACGATTAGTGGTGCTAATGAGGCTGGCAATAAACAGACTTCCTCTCCAACTCCCAGCTCCAATCATTTCTCGGTGTTAAGCCAGATCAGGCCCCCGGAGTCTGGGGAATTCACCCCAGGCATGGGATTGCTTGATACCCTCTGTTCCTCTCCTCGTAGACATGCCCACTCTGACTGAGTTCCGGGGAGAGTCAGAACTTCTGCTGTCCTTGTACCCGCACTTCCTCCCCATCGTTGCCTATCCTGTATCCCAAAGCACAAAGGGATCTTCTAACTCCTCAGCCTTCAGCCTGCAGGCTGCCCTGTACCCATCTCCAACTGTCTTCCCTGTCCGCCACAGTTCTCTCCACCTTCTCCCCATACCCATGCTCATCCGGGGTTCTGGGATGGGCATCTTTTTGTTCCTCTTTGTTCTGTCTGATGATTTTTAAATTCTACGTCTCATTGCATCTCCTTTCCTGGATTGCCTGCTCTACGGTGAGCACCAACTCTGATCTTTCTCTACAGGGAACATAAACTTGACGGAAGCAATGGCCGTGTTTTCCCAATGGTGTGCATGGGGGAAGGCATGCCTATGGCCTCATCGTCTAGGCACTCATTCCTATGTATACCATCTTTTCTTTGCCCTCTCTCAATCTCCATCTCCTTTAAAGAAAACCATTGTCATCCAACTTGACTGGCATGCCATGGTGTCTGTGGGCATGCCCCTGGGGCACTGACACCCCCACTTCATGACCAATGTGGATTCAGATTCTGGGTATCTCTATTGTGCATGTATGAATTTAGAGACTTAATTAGCCCTGCCTTGTATGATTATCAGGGGAGTACAATCCCTTACTGTATTTTTGGGGACTAAGAGTAGTATGTAACATAGATTAAGTGCTAGATGAATGGTGGTTATTATTATTAAGTTCAGATTTGCTCCTTGTCCCACATTTCTGCCTCCAGTTTCTCTCATAAGCTCTAAGGCAAGGTGTCTCAAGCTCCAAGACTGTCACAAGAGATTTTCAGTAACGGTTTTCTTCATCTGCTTCTGCCTCAAGAAATGTGCTGTATATTGCCTTCTCAGGCTTTTCCAAGGCCCTGTCCACCTATAGCCGCTTTTCACTTGAAGCTCTGAAGTCACTTTTGTTTGTCCCTCTTTGCGCTCCAAATACACCCTTTGCGATTTTCCCTCCTCTCTTTTCCTCCATCATACTCTTCCATCCCCAATAACGAGGGCAGGCTGCTTCCCCCTGTTTGGGCCATCAGGAAGTCTGTACCCAGGTCATCCTGCCCCCAGGTCATCCTGCCCCAGTCCACACACCACCCTGTAGGTGATTCTGCTGCAACCATGTGAGATGCTGACTACACAGCTCTGATCTGCAGGCACAGAGCACGTGAGGGCGGAGACAAGCCAGGCAAGGGCCTGTCAGGTCCAGTTACGCCAGCTTTGAAAGCCTGATGCCTGCCTCAACTGGAGTTACGGACAAGGTGACCAGTCATTCAGTTTATTGTGATATTTACAGGCATTGAACCTTCCAAAGAAATGGCAGGGCTTCTTCTATGCCCAGGGGTGCATCCACTGTGTATTCCTAAATGCTTTGTCACCCAAGATTGCTGCTGGCACCTAAGTAAGTGGGTGATAATTCTGTTTCTCAAATCGTTGTGTGGACCATTTGAAAAAAAATCATTAAAGGGCCAAATATATACAAGAAATAGCATATCGTGTGCAATGAACACATGGACTACTGATCAGATAAACCTCTTTCAGGCACTGTCACATACATGTCTGTCCCTCTATGCCTGGGGACCAGGTCAAGCCTGTACTAAATACAGTACAGTGAAACTGTTCAAAGTAATCGGCATGTCAAAAAACTACTCTTCACTTCTACTGCATTTAAAGAAAATGCTTAACACCTATATGTTTTTAAAGGATTAGAAACAGCCATGGATAAACATTCACATTTGCTTTAATATATTATGTAGTGCATTCTCCTTAATATATAATATAGTATATTCCCTTTATATATATATTTTTTTCTCTTTCTCCCTTCCTCCACTTCTTTCTTCCATTTCCTATTTCTTTTCCCCTTTCCTTTCTTCTTCCTTCTCTCCCCTACCTTTTCCCTTCCTTCTTTCAATTCCCTCCCCTCCTGCCTACCTCCCTCCCCTCTGTTCTCCCCCTTCCTTCCCCTCTCCTCCTCCTCTTACTCTTCTTCCTTTACTTTGCCTGCCTTCCTCCCTCCCTTCTTCCTCCCTCCCTCCCTCCCTCCCTCCCTCCCTCCCTTCCTTCCTTCTTTCCTTCTTTCCTTCCTTCCTTGGTTTCCTCCCTCCCTTACCCCTCCCTCCCTCCCTCTCTCCCTTCCTTCCTTCCATCAGATTTGCTCCTGTCATTGTCACAGAGTTAGTGGTCTTGTCACAAGTTGACAGAGACCATCCGAAGTCAATCCCCAGCCAAGAGCTAAGGACAGGGTCATGTGACACTCAGTGTGGGACAAAGAGGCAAGGTGAATGGAAACCTCAAACAAGAGTAGAGCTCCTGTCCAAGGACAATGGCGGGGCTAAGAACCCATCACATGCTTAAAAGGCCAGACTCAAGCCAGAGGAGCAAGCACAGGGCACAGGTTCAAGGCAACACCCCTCTGTAACTAAATGAGCAGCCCTCATATCCTTAGGAACAAACATGAGCTAAGGAGCTTGTTAAAGGGCCCACAGGCAGCAGTTTGCACACTGCTGAGTCCATTCATGGGCAGCTCGGGAGAGTCCGTGCTGTCTTGGCGATGATGGCAGATGATTAGCCCTGATGACACAGGCTGTGCCTGCTGGAGAACACCTTCATGACTGAGCTTTGATATTGGATGTCTGGCTTCAAGTGCAGGCACGTAGATTTGACCAAATACCAGATGTGGAACAGGATAAATCACAATGTAGCACTGGTACTTGGTGGGACTACTCAGGTCCATTTTTTCCTTCTATCTCTCTGTTACCTCTCTGTGAGATGGACATGCTTCTGACAGACCTCAGAGTGAGCTGGAGCAAGGAGTAAGTGAAGCAAACGATGAATGGCACTTTGCAAATGGTTGAAGTCTGATAAAAGACTGTCTCTCACACTGTTGGCAGAACATTTGCTGAATGAATCTGGTAGGGTCTAGCAGTCAGTATCGGTGACTGTTCCACAATGACTGGGCCTGTTTGGCTGGGGAGAAGAGCTAGGAAATTACCCCAGAGATGAACCAGATCAGGGCTACTCTACAGCGGAAGACAAAGACAAACCCAGGCAGCCCGTCCAAACCTTAGAAGGGAACTCAAAGTTGATGCTGAGGAATCCTGAGAAGCAAACTTTTGATACTTTTACATGTAAATGCAAACCGTGGTTGCCCTAACCAACTCATGGAACCAGAGAGAAGGAGGAAAAATGTTCGTACTGAGCATGCCCATCTAAGCAGCACCTCACTTGTTCATAAGACAGACGCTTGTTTCACATCTACTGTGCATCAAGCATTCCGCTAAATACCAGCATGCAGTGATGGAACAATGTCTGCCATTATGCTTTCAGGCAGCGAAACATGATCTGTTGGCCTAATATTCACCGTGTCATTATTCAGACACTTATAGAAATGAACGGGAAAATTTGCTTCTATGCTATTAACTTACTGTATAATTATTTAGCAGTGTATTTCTGTTCCTGCAGTGAACACCAGATAATAAAAGAAAGTAGGGGATGGATGAGGATTCATGATAGATTCTACTGAGCCTCTGAAACAGGTTTTCAGCTCTCATTTATCCATGTGAGTAAGACAAAAACAAAAAACAAAACAAAGCAAAAAAACCAAAAAACAAGAGACATGAAATATTCCTGGGGGAATAGACACTGTCATTAAGACGTCATCTTTGGGGGCCAGAGAGATGGCTCAGAGAGCAAGAATGCTTGCTACTCTTTCAGAGCATCCAAGTTTGAGTCCCTGCACATTAGGTAGCTCACAGCTGCCAGGGCTTCTCCTAGCCTTTGTGGGCACTGTGCTCATGTGTACACACAACACATGCACACAGACAGACACATAATTAAAAATAAAGTAAATACGAGAAAAGGTGACTTTTGAGAAAACAATATCATTTCCAAAAAATTAACATTAGAGAATAAAATCAATATCCACAGAACACTTCCAAGATGGGTAGTTGTGGTAATTTGAATAGCTTGGTCATTAGAGAGCAGAGCTACTTGAGAGGGATTAGGAGGTGTGGCCTGGTTGAAATAGGTGTGGTCTTGTTGGAGGAAGTATGTCACTGGGCGTGGATTTGAGGTTTCAGAAGCCCAATCCAGGCCCGGTGGCTACCTGTAGATCTGGTTGTAGAACTCTCAGCTACTTCTCTGGCACCATGTCTGTCTGTGTGCCCCCATGCTTCCCACCATGCTGACAATGGACTAACCCTCTGAAACTGTAAGCAAGGCCCAACTAAATGCTTCCCTTTATAAGAGTTTCCCATAGTCATAGTGTCTCTTCACAGCAGTAGAACAGTGATTAAAACAATACGTGAAGGTTTGCATCCTTGTACTGGTGGCAGTGAGATGGAGAAAATCATTTTAGTAGACTATATTGAATCTAATATATGTTGAATATAGAATATATTGAATATAATATACTGAATTCTATGTAGCCTTGTAAAATCGTGGTGTATGATAATAAAGATGAAGATAAAATGGCAGATTTTTAAAAGCAGTAGGCAAAGAAATATATGGAGTACAATTTCAATTTAATAAAAAGAAATTTATCAACTTAAGTATAGGGTTATTTCATGAAGAGGGCATTTCAGACACTCTCTTGTTCCTTCTGTTCTGCTTTCTCCATTGATTATACATATATGGGGTGTGTGTGTGTGTGTGTGTGTGTGTGTGTGCATCCACACATATATATTGTCTTGTAATCAGAAATTCATACAAATCCTCAAACACTCAGCAAGAACATAACATGCTAATTCAAATTTAGAATAAAAGCAGCATGGCCAGTGTTTGTAACCCATGATGATAAAGATTCTAGTTAAAAAGAAACCATAAGTGAATTAAGCACTATTGTTGTACTAATATCTTGTTTTTCGCTAATTTGGAAGTTGTCATAACAAAAACAAAAGAACATTATTCACAATGAAGCCTTTGATCCTTAGAGGTTAAGGACAGGAGTTGGTGAGAGGAGAGGAGAGAAAACGTCCTGTGGAACCTGCAGGGCAGTCCACCCACCCTTCACCTCTGCTCATCACAGCGAGAGCTGCTGACCGTGGTTGACTAGTCGAGGCGTTCTTAGACTCTGCATTTCATTTTTTCTCATCTTCTTATTAACAGTTTTATATTTTCACTTTTCTAACACTCTCTTATAATTTGTGGGACTTAAGTATATTCAGACCCAGGAAAATGAAGGTGAACTGTGGTTGCCCGGTTCCTGGTCCCTTGATGTTACTTATTCAGGGGCTGTTACAACATAGTCTTTTGATGTCTGTGGAATAGAATGTCAAACTCCAACCTGTCAGTCATCTAGAACACCAGTGGGTGATAAGAACACTGGCCTGTTTTCCCACCTAGATGGCTATGCTTCAAAAGAATCAGAATCCTGTTGAAAATTCATTGCATAAAGTAATATTTCTAGGTGAAAATTCTCAGTAGAGGAAAGAATCAAACAAAACTCCTTTTCTTAATCATCATAAACTGAATTTTTTATTATTTTCTTACTGAGAGATTTCGGTGATTTTTCCATCAGTGAAGTATATCTTAATTTTATAATCACCTTTTAAATCTGTGAGATGTCAAAGTATTAAGTCATTTGCAAGAAAAGCTGGAAGAATATAATTACAGAAAATGAAAACTGTAAAGAATTCATTGGGGGTGGTTAATATGAATACTGAAAATGAAATGCCTCATGTCACTAATAAAATTGGAACCTGCAAATTTAAATATATTACCAGAAGAATTGCTCAAATTATGTTAAGCACATTGCATAAGTACCCTGGCAAACAAATTAAATATCATTATCTAAATTTTTCCAGGACCCTTTCTCATGAATTTCATGATGCAAACCTCCTACAAGCATTTATTTAAAACCTGGTTTCTGAGTACCTCCTATGAGCTGCGAGTGTGTAACCACAAATATGCCAAGAATGGCTTCACTGGTCTGCTATTCTGTAGTTGCCTTATAATCATAATTTTAGCATTACATACTGTGATGGAGCTTACCATGTTAACAAATGGTGCATATGGTAAGACAGTATAGGCTTTTAGAAAGGTGAATATTAAATAGCACAGCTTAAGAGTTGAAAATTTTGCTACAAATTAGGACTAAAACTCTTAAATTTTAAGTAGCCCCCAAGAAATATTCATGTGATGTATTTCCAAGTAAAAGAGAGAGAAACTTACAAATAATGTGCGTGTGGAAACAGACACTATTTTAGAAATAAAATTTGTTCTAACTTTTGTACACATATTAAAAATAGCTGAATAAAAAAATGATATCCTCAGGATTACATTTCACCCCCAGTGACTCAGGGGACTTTTCCTAACAGAAATGATTCCAGTTGGACGTACATCCTTTGTCCACCATTAAGCGCCAGAGTTTTATAGCCAAATGACAGTTAACTTTCATTGTCAACCACACTGGGAGTCTCCTAGGAGACACAGTTCTGCCCAGGTCTGAGAAGCCTGACTGAGGAGAGGATGCACTCCCTGATGTGTGTGGCACCATACCATGAGCCAGGTCCAAACACAAGACAACGGAAACAGGACAAAGACAGGTGATGTCCACTTCCTGTTTAGTGCTGTGCACCAATCCACCACTGCCATGCCCCTCCCCCATAGGCTGCTGTCCCCTGAACTGTCAGTCAGAAAGAACAGCCCCTTATTCCAGTTCCTTTTGTCGTGAATTTGACCACAGCAACAGAAAAAGTAACTAACACAAATCAGGATGAAGAATTCTCTGGGACAGATAACTCACACACGCCCACGCACAAGTGTAGATATTTCATTTGTTTGTAGATTATTGATTCCTGAACTGTATTTCTGGCTATCTATACTTATGAAAATCAAAGAGCTGTGAAGTCTCTCTCAGCATGTGTCAGGGAGAGCTGATGTTGTTTGGATCATGCTGACCAAAATAGTGGATTGTCTCCCTCGCCATTTTCCCTATACTGTATGCAGGAATCACGAGTGACAATGAGTAGGTGCTTACTAAAGCACCCAGATGGTGGTCACAAGTATCACGGGTGCCCGGAGAACCCTTTACCCCTCAGGATCCCAGATATGAGTGTGGCCAAGAAAACGAGAGCAAACCCAGGGAAAAGGACTTCCCATCTTTCCTGACAGGACCGTGTGTGCCACACCGGCCACTCACACGTGTGTGTGTGTGTGTGTGTGTGTGTGTGTGTGTGTGTGTGTGTGTGTGTGCGTAATGACTTTCTGATTGATATCTTTTGTAGTGGGTGTTTTCCTTGAAGTAAATCTCAAACCAAAGGCCATTAATTAAAATAGTTAAAACCAGAGATGATAAGATAACTCTTAATAAAACAGAGTAAATAACAATAACTTCAAGCAGAAAACAAAACCCAGCTGTGAGCTTCATGAGAAAAGAAGATTTCCTAACACCGGACCCACATTCAGAACCATCCTAAAGCTGCTCAGGAAACTGCATTGTCAGCTTTCGTGGGAGCTAACATGGGACGTCGCCACCTCTTGATAAATTGCAGATAGCACTGACACATCATCCCTAAGACAGATTCGCAAAGTCACCCCAAACCAGCATCTCCAAAACAGTAAGACTTGGTCATTACCAAATTCAAACACCAGCACATTTAAGACATCTAACTGTTAATATTAAAAGAAATATGTGAGTCAAGAAACACAGGAAACACTCTAGAAAGTTCTCTTATGACCTCCACAGGGACACACACACACACACACACACACACACACACCCCTAATAAAATTTAAGAAAAATGACACAACAAACAGGACATATTAAATCCTGTTGATAACCTTATGAAGTAGAGTTCCATCCCCAATTCCCCTATGTGAAAATGGAGACACGGAGATGTTGTACAAACCGTTCAAGGTCACACAGCATTAAAGCCAGAATTTTAAGACAGATAACAGGACCACACAGAACCTGGGCCAGAAGAGTACATAGGTCACCTGGTCTGCTGTCATGAACATCCCATCCTTTTAAGCAACCACTGCTTCTGGCTGAAGTCTGTCTAATTATGACAGGCTTTCCCAGAGTTCCGCCAACAAGGTCATGTGCGCTGTTGCTGACACAGAGTACTGACTTGAGCTCTGGGTAGCAGCCGTCTTCATGGTCTGTCACTAGGACAGGTCGTCAATTTCCTGAAAGACGGCTTTCTAGCTAGACCTTTCAAGCTGGAGGCCCAGCCCAAGGCATGGCTCTGACTGAAATCAGTGCTCACACTGAAGAGAAAACAGCCCCTGGGGTCCACGGGGAATTCAGGTCCAGGCGCCTCTGGGCAGCAGACTGCATGTGCTGTGTTTGCTTAGTCAGGAGGCAGCAGGAGATTTCCATGATGACCCTCCTCATTATCAGTGAAGGCTAACGTGCTCCTCGTTGCTCTCAGCTGGTACTGAGACATCCAACTCTCACCTGCCTCTGCTTCCCTGGTGTACCCACTCAGTCCTGCTTCCCTCCGCAAGGGCTCCAAAAACCAGCCAGTCCAAACCATATATGCTTCCTGTTCCTCTGCATGAGCCATCAGAGGGGGAGGGAGAGAGGGAGGGAGGGATAGAAAGCGCTATGGGAGACACTGTTACCTTGCTCCGATGGAGAACCATGACCAATTCCTTGAAGCTGTCTCTCCTTGCCTCAGGCAACTACTCGCAACTTCGTTGCAAAGGAGTCCTCCTCCACCTTTTCAGTTCCCAGCCTTGGCACCTCTGCAGGCAATGACCTGGATGCTTGAAGCTTTGAACCCAGATGCAATGCCATGGCCTCTATGCTGCTCTTCAACCAGCAGGCAGGTCCTTTTAGATCTTTGAGACACAATTTAACCACTTAAGTTCCAATACTTTTGAGAAAAACATTATGCTTACTGCATAGAGAAAGTTACCTGCTTCCCTATCCAAGCAGCGATCTCAGATAAGTTATTTAATGTTCTAAAGCCTCCGTTTCTTCACTGACAAATGGAGAGCAAGATCTGCCTTATCCAAATACATTGCAAAGATTTAACAACTAAACTAGAATGTGGCTTAAAAATAGAGACTTGGGTACTGTATTTTCTTTGCACCATGCCACCAATCCTTCTGACCCTAGAAATAATATCACTTCCATCCGGTCTAACATCTGATGGCTACCACTTAGGACTCTTACACAGTTCAAACTCTTCAATGTGTCCAATAAGCTCTATACAACGTGTTTGGTAAAAGCCTTCCCTCTGTGTCTTTTCTGTTGCAAGTTTTCTGAAGCCCTTGATACCAATAATGAGTAGCAGGGTGGGTCTCCGTGTTTCTCCGTGTTTTCCACCGTGGACTCTTCCCTCTTTTGACACAATTTATTTCTATCAGTGCTAATGTTTTTCCTCTGTGAGAAGTGAATCAACTCCACAGTGTACGGTCACATGCCCACTTTATTGTCCAACAATATTCTAGACAGCAGGCATGAATGCCCCCGTTTTCCCTACAGTTACTTTAGGGATTGGTGCTCTGTTTAGGAATTTTAATTGATATTTGGCAAAAAAAGCATAACAAAAACCTAAAATATTTTGACTATTTTGTAGTTCTTTTTCTTAAAATGATTTGAATACTTCAGACTAAAAAAAAAAAACATTTAAAGGCATAGCATAATGAGCAAGACCCAACAAAGCACTTAGTCCTTATTAGTCAGTGGGTAAGCTGCACATGTTAGGTTCTGGTGTTTCCAGCCGTGGTGGAGAGTGAAAGAGAGACGGGGTTGATGAACTCACATTGGCAGCTAAGCACACACAGTTTGTAAGGCAAGTGATCTGAGAGGAACCACAAACCATTATATTAACAAATATTTATCTAAAACCTTCCTTATAAAACCTGAAATTCAGTGCTTAGTTATAAGGATGTATTTCTTCAAAATACCTAAGTAAAGACTTGGGGGCCAGCAATGCATTAGCAATCTGTGTCCACACACTCTGCGGTTTCCTATGAGTGTACAGTTCAGTGCCAAAGCTTGGGGACTTCTGGTGACTGGGAAGTGCTGTCTTCCAGATCTGAAAATAACAACTTGTGTGCTATTGGAATTATAGCTAGCAGAAAGGAGATGCCAGAGGCGATCATTTCCATGGCTTTTAGCCAGTCCCTATGCTGATTCCCTGTGCAAAAGGTTACACAGAAGTGATAACGCAGATTCTGAGTCCAGGTTGCCATGGGTCAGTGGCGGGGTTCTCCATTGATGCTACTCTGAATCTCAGCCCCGCCCCCATCTCTAACCGGGACAGTCTCTGCACTCACCTCACAGGACTTCTACAGACTTCACTGGGGTACAGAAGGGGTTGTGTTGGGGAAGCATCACACACACCAAACACAGCAAGCTCCATTTGATATGGACTCCTTCCCTGCCACACTCCTTCACCAGACAGCCCACCAGCATCTCCTAAGACATCCCCAACCAGCCCATGGGCATCTCCAAACCCCACCCTCCAGCCAATTCCAATCATCCCTGCCCTAGAATTCTGTCTTGTTATTTTATTCTATTTTAACTAGTCCATAGTCCTCTGGAGGAAGAGTTGCTTGAACCATAGACCCAGCGGAATATTTCAAACTAAACACATGCTTGTGGAACTGAATTACATTGTACTTTGGAGATTAAGTTCTAGTCTTTTTTTTTTTAAATCTTTCTTTGAATCCATAATAAAATTTAGAGGGAAGATTCCAAGATTTGTATTCTGGGAACCAAGCTCCCAGCCAGCTTGTGAACAGCTTTTATTTGGCCATTCAAAACAGGAAATCTGGTAACGGTAAAAGTAAGTTTTGGTTTTCTGGGCAAAGAAGCCAGAAACCTGAGCAAACCCAGGGAACACACTTCCTGTTCTGTGTTTGTTTGAAATTCTAAAAGCACATATGCTATAATAGTATTCAGGGTTTTCTGTCATCTTCCTACTCCCTCATCTCTATTCTTCCTCCTCTTCCAAAGTCAATTGATTTGAAAATTGGACAAGGAATTTATTTTACAAAGATGACATCTATGTTCCAGTTCCATGTTATTTCTTAGGAAGTCCATCTCTCAAAAGATGAAATTCAAAGAAACTTGTACCTCAGGAAATATTTCTTTTCAAAAAATAAAGTAAATCTTTTATGACGGAACACAGGTAATTCCTCGACAAACTGAGCCTGACTGCTTTTAAACTTAAAATATGACTTTGCTATATTTTAGAGCTGAAAGTATTTTATTTGCAGTCAAGTAATAAAAACGGGCAGCAAATACAGTGATGTACACCCAAGAGTGTTTGAAGATCACAGGAAATACTGAAATTCTGTGAAGAAAATGGAATAAGAAAATAGAAAATGCAAAGTCGGCCTCATTTGCATGTATTTACCTATTAGAATGGCCAACCTTCTTAGTTTTAGACACAGTAACATTGTCCACTAATACATAATACTAATATCGCCATGTGAGTTTAGTGTTTGCGTTAATGGTTTTCTCAAATGCAAATTTAGAGTTTGTGAAATAATTGAGGTGATAGCTAACATGATTATTGTTCTACAGTGTTTTAGGTGCCGGTGCTACGTAACGAAAGGTAGCCCATGCTGGGTTATTGTTGCAGTCTTTACGGCCATCATTTTTGTCTTTGTACTTTTTTTTTTTGTTCTCTTCTGAAGGACTTAGATCTAAATTGCCTTGTGACTCAGGAAAACCTGGTATCACGGAGCAAGTATTTCCAAGAAGTAAGCTGTAGCATGGTCAGAACAGGGAAGCATCAGAGGGAAGGCTCTTGAGTGAGTCTGAAGAAAGTCATTAGCGGATGTGCTTTAAGATAATGGCTGTTTGGTCCAAAGAAAGATTACTGCCATCAAGCTGGGATGGCTCTTCCAGGACAGAGCCTGGTAATATCCAAGCCTTTAGCAAGGGCACAATCAATCTTTCTCTCAAAGGTACATGTGATTTGATTTTAGAAGCTCATATTGTGTTTGTATTTGTTTCTTATTTTTGTCTGTTCACTGAGTTCTTGGTGGAAATATGAGGAAACTACCTCAGATTTACTCCTCCATTTAAAACCAGTGGAGGGGCCTGAACACAGTGAAAATTTTCTCGCTTCCAAGTTTAGTCAGATGAAGTTGAAATAGCAGTCTGTCTTGGGTTTCTTGAATGTTATAAAACTGACATGTCTCATGTGATCATTTATTCGATAGCAGGGGACTGTGCCACAACAAACAAGGGCATGCTAGGAAGAAACCCGATCTGGGTTGAGAGGGGCAGGGAGTCTTCCCTGAAGGAGCTAGCTGAAGTCTGAGGGGGTGAAGAAGAGTGGCCTGGCGGCTGAGGGAAGGGCATGAACCCTCAGGGAAGGTGTTTCTACAGGAGCATCCTTGTCACAGGTGTTTCTACAAACCACAGGCCTTTCTAGAAACGAGTGCAGACCCTGTGGTTTTTGAGAACCTAAGAGGGTTTAAGGGGATAAGGGTCCAACAGATGTTCCCATCCACAGATACTCAATGTTTCCTTTTTCAAAAAACAAATCAGTCAGTGGAAGTGGGAGTCAATAGGAAGTCAGACTTCCTAGTAACTTGTTCCAATGTTTGCCATTTATTTTTATATTAAATTTATACTTTCTGATATTAGAAAAAGTTTTATGATATTTTATGGTAAGATATGAAACTGTAAGTCCTATAGATGAGTGCTTCCACCTCATAAAATAAAGAATGAATTACTTTATTTCAGTGAATTACTGATAAATGGGATGAAGAAACCCACGTTTTCATTCACTTGTGATTTGTGAGTGTGCATAGTACTTCAACCAACAGAGTTTCCAACTTCCCTGCCACTGGTAAAAATTGTTCTTTTCTCAAAGATTTTTCCGTTTCTCCCGACTGTTAATGTCGATCAACTGCACAGTTTAGTGGGACTTGTTGTGACGTCTCCATGCATATATCACGTGGTGATCGTGCCCAAGTTCCATTCTCCTGCTTGCTCACCCCCTCCCTCCTTCCCAGTCCATAGCTCCCTTCTTCTGCACAAGTGATGCCGACCTGGCACCTTGAACATTGTTCAAACCCACTTTCTCTCTTTATGGCACCAGCAGGGAAATGTAAGAGCAAAACACAGTTTTCTCTAGCTAAAGACAGATTGGTTGGCTTAATGGAGCGGGGGACCTATGAATATACTTTCCTCCCCAGCTCAAAAGGAAGAAAGACTAGGAAATGGTGGCATCTGTTTTATCTGTATCGATACTGTGTATTGGGAAATGCTAAGGAACAGACATGCACACACCACCCAGCTCTATTTCCATTCTGTTCCTAGGATGCTGATGTGCTTGTAAATGAACATTTTCGTGGTCTGCTGATAGAGAGCTTATTGGCAATTATCAAAATTCCCTGGAGAAGTTCTGAAAATCAGGAAGCCCTTCGGAGCAGTCTCCTTGAGATCCATGGGGCTGAATCCAAAGACGGTGTGTTTATTGCTAATACATACCCCAGAGAAATCTGAAGTGCTACCATGCTCTCCAACGCAATCAGTTACATGCCCAAAATAGAGTTTTTGTTCAACAGCATGAGATACATAAATTAGTTTTACAGGGTCATGAATAAATTAAAAAGCAATCTGTCAGTCTAATAATCCCATGCAAATGTATTCTATGTACATACACATGTTACATCAAAACTGCTGATTCTCTTTAAAGGGGGTTGGGGATATTGGAGAATTTTGGATTATTCTGGAATGCTGACAGATCTGAATGGTGCTGCACAAATCATTGTGTAAGTGTGTGTGTATGTATTCATGTGTGCATGTGTACACATGTGTGTATATATGTGTATATGCAAGTGTGCAAGCATGTGCATGTGTGTGTACTTGTGTGTGAGCATGTGTGCATGTGTGTGCATGCCTGCATGTGTGCCTGTGTATGTGTGCATGTGTGTGTATTTGTGTGTGAGCGTGTGTGCATGTGTGTACATGCCCGCATGTGTGCCTGTGTATGTGTGTATATGTGCATGTGAGTGTGTACATGTCTTGCTTCATACTCTCTAGAAAAATCCATCACCAGTTCTAAGAATAGTAGATATCAAGTGCTTCGCTATAACTTTTTAAGTCTTTGGAAATCATAACCCTTCACACAACATGGTTATTGTCCAGCATGACAATCATTTTGGAATAAGTAATATGGGACCCTGTCTTGACTGACCCACTAAATTTTATGTGATGTTTTGAGAAAATGTCATTCAGTCTTAACCTACGTCCATGTGTTCTGAGTGTAGATGACAATAATATACTTTTCCAAGAGCCAGATTGAATTTCTCAATGAATAGCAGTTCAGTATACTGCTAGCTTGCATAAAAATGCTAACAGAGCACATGGGCAAGCTCCATGAAATTTTTAGATGTTTTAAATATTCTGCACGTGTGGTAATGGTCCTTTAAGCATTGATGGCAGCACATTAAATCTATAGGGACTGCTCTGTAAGTGGCAGACATTCTTAGAGTCAGCATAGTATAATAGGAGGGGGTGGAGGCCTGATACAAGATACTAAAATGTAATTGACTGCATTATTCTTGTCTTGATAGTAGGGGTGGCAATGTGCCTATGTCGTACAGACACTGAGATGTTTGGATAAAACACTGTGAGTAATGATACTAGCGTGGTGTGGAATCCATCACATGTTAGCTATTCTTGTCTCCATGGCAAATCATGTCAGATAAAAAATAAAAAGCCATCAGGCCTCTGGCCTACTGAGTTTGAGTAGAGATGGCTGCTGGGAACTTTGGGGGAATGTCTCATAAAATGGAGAGAAATAGTTTCCATTTCCGTCGTGTGTTTTCCTTCACGAACTCCTCGAGTTGCCTGCAGGAGAGGATTCACAGCATCCCATCTACGCTGTCACGTTGTATCTTCTGTACTGAGAAACCATCAGTCAGTGGACGAAGGAGGAGGATGGATGAAGAGAACGGATGGAACTCCATTTCCATGAGCTATAGATGACAAACGCTGATGCATCTACTTAGCTTTTGTTTGAAGTAACCCAGTGTTACCAGCTGGGAAGTCATAGTCTGCTCTTTTTCCCAGTGGGTGCTATTTCTTTCTTCTTTATCTTCTTCTCCTTCCTGTTCTTATTATCCTCTTCTTCTGTTCCCACATAGTGTGCTGGTTACTCACACCAGCAATAGGAGGTCCATATCTGGATCCTATATTTAGAAATAAAAATGTCAGCATACCCATCTCCCTGTCCATCACCTCTAATGACCATAAGGGATATTAGTGGTATTCATCATTACAGAAAAACTACCGTTAGCAAATAGAGGAGAGATAGAAATAGGAGCATCCCGGTGACGAGTGTTTCAGACAATTAGCACTCATGGATGCCAAGCTGCGTAGCTCCCTGTGTGAAGAACAGGATGTCTCGATGGTCTCCCAGTGTCTTCCCATAAAGTATCTATTAATTACAACAGAGAAAGTAACAACCTCTGGTGAAGAGACACAGCAACACAGCAGACATCAGGTTATGGGAAGACTGAACACTGCATCATTGGTGGTTAGATTCCCCTGACATGAGCAGTGAGGTAAGGGCAGTTCTCTGTGGTATCGATCCTAAAAGAAGGCGGCCTGAGTGTGATCATGACAAGAACTCGGACAGAATTAAGTGGCAGAACAGGCTGCAGGGAAAGGTTACAGTTTAGGAGACTGGAAGAGACCCTCCTAAGCACACAGGACAACCTAGCTTTGCCACAAAACATCTTGCAAGGGAATAATTTGAAGATTTATACACAGCATGTAAAATTTCTCTAAAACTTTGGCATGTATGCAGAATTATACATGTATCTTAAATAAACTCATAGTAATAATTTACTGCCAATCCAGAGTAATTTCAAAGCTCAAAATGCAATTAGGGTTCTAAGGTGTATTTTTCTGAAAAAATTTAATATGAGAATATTGTAGATTTTCCATAAAAAACAGCAGTGCTTTGGGACACTGGCAAAGCTTGATGCAGGATTCATTTGTACAATCTCCTCTCTTGTGGTTCTCTTTCTTATCCTCTGAGTAAAATACAGAAGAAAAACGTTTTCAAAGACCCAGGTTAGTTTGATCACATTGAAGTCAAGGCTTGGGATTTCCCCAACCAGGGAAATGGGAAATCCCACACAGCACCACCAGAGGCCACAGCTTGGACTGCAGAACGGAGTGAGATAAGCTGCAGCCCCCTGCTGCTTCTGATCCATGGCACCTCTCACTGCAGCTTTCTCTGAGAGATTTAATATCTTGGGCTTCTAATTATCATCTCCTCATCTTTCACAAGGCTTCTTTTCTCATCTACTCTAGTAACTGTTACTAATTCTGAATTTGGTTCCCATAATTAAATCTGTGAAAAAGCATGCCTCAGTATATTCCAACTTCCCAAGGCAGAGATCCATGCAGTCGTGTCCTGTATGGGAATAAAACTCACACTGCTCAGGGGAGTATCCCTAGATTAGTCTCCCTGTGGCTGCTGTAACAAATCACCCCAGATGTTGTGAATTCTCATCATGATTTTATTATCATAGAGTTCTAGAGGTCACAAGGTCCAAATATGCTTCAGTACATTAACAGGTAGAAGTCATCAGGGTTTTCTTCATCCCAGAGGCCCCAGGGATGTACTAGAGTCCACAGCTACCCAGTATTCCAGCTGGTGGTCCCCATAGTATCAATAGCATCTGTCTGACCTCAGCTTTTGTGACCGTATCTCCTTGATGAATCCTTCTCCCTCCTGTACTTACATTATGCTTGCCAAGACAATTATTCCATGTCAAGGTCTTATGCTTAGACACCTTTCCCAAGTCCATTTGTCTTATAAGATGCATTTTTGTCCAGGTACTGAAGGAAAGAAGGGGACATTTGGTGAGTTAGTGTCTGCCTACTGCTCTCAGCTCTCAGCTTGCCATTATTGTGCAGTTAGGACAATGCTCAGGTTGGTGCACATGGGGAAAACAGCCTTCCCTTGATGCGTTGAGCAGATTCCATTAGAAACTCTAAGGAGACGATGTCACCTCTGGATGAAGGCGTAAGTGCAGCCGACATCTCCTTGGTGACAGCCATCGTGATCTTGTTTGACAGCTGTAGCTTCCCAGGAATGGTGTCCAGGATGTGCAAGCTTCAACACAGCTCACTTTTCCTGCAGCCAAGTATCTGGCTTCATGACAAAAACCAAAGTATGTAATATTGTTTTTACCCTATATAAGTAGCATAATTACTATTACATTAACTTATTTCCCTTAGGACATAAAAAAATGTAGCTTTTATGGGTTAAGTTACCAAAATATTGTATATATATGTGAATGTATTTGAAAAATACATATTTGAGAAACCATCTAAAAAAATTAAATATGCACATAAGACAGCAGAACGATTGTAGTCATTTACTTTCTTACAATTGAAAATGCTTTATTGCCCTCACTGATTATAAACACATGAAAGAAATTCAAAGCACTGCCAAATATCAATGAAATTCCATTTAATATTCATCTTTTAATTTCATTTGGGAGCACTGAAGTTGAACTCTGTTTAACTGTAGGTCCTGATATCGACTGGGAATAGAAATCTGAAGTAAGAGCCTGAATGCCTTTCCAGAATTTAAACTCAGAGTCACCTCCATTTCTCTACTTCTTCTACTTATAAATGTTTTCCAAGTATAATTGAATCCAGTTCTCCTGAGAAACAGATGTGCTAATGTGTAAGTAAATTGGTATCCCAGCCCTCAGTGGCAAATGGGGGTCTCATTCCTCCAGACAGATTGATAAACTAAAAAGCAACTGAATTTGCAGAAGTTAAGACTTCCACCATCAGAGAAATACTTTCATAATTTGTTTATTCCATCTGCCAATGTGATTGATTATTTCCTGAATACTTAAAAAAATATTGCCTCCCTTTTCTTAATGGAATATTGCAGAGATGTGATTGTTATTCTGAAACAAATAACTGAGAAGGTCTAAGTTAATAAATTAAAATCATCAAACCATTTAATCATGTTATTTGAGAGGAAATTGTTAAAGTTGAAAATGCATACCAACCAAGCCCAAGGACATGAACACTTCTGCCTCTGCCCAAGCAGCCTCACTTGGGTCCTCCCACCCTGGGCAGGAAGCTTCTGTGTGATGATAACTCGGTATCTCTTATAAAAGCCAACCCCACTGTTGTTCAGCTCCACTACATCATTTTTAAAGACTTTTAAAAAATTATCATATATAATTATATACTATGAATTTCAATAGGGTATTTTCATATATGTTTATAATATATTTGATCATATTACATTGATTTCAAATTATTTTATTTTTTGGTAATTTCATACACATATACACTGACTTTTTACCCTCATTACCCTATTTCATCCTCCCCTGAACCCTGCCAAAAGTCTTTTTCTTCCCAAAAAGGGCCTTCTACTTCAGTGCCTTTTTTATCCACTAAAAGTTTAATGTCAGTTAGCATTATGAACATGAGGGGAAGGAGGCATCCTTTACTGGAATGTGGACAAACTTAGTGGCTCTATCACAAAAGAGAGTGACTCTCCCTTCTCCAGAGCCCCTTCACTCTCCAGAGTTCCTTAGTGTGCTCTCCCTCATGAGTGATGAAATAGTGACAGGTCCCGTCTTTTGCAAGTAACCAGGGCTATGGTGAGTTCATGAGCACAATTGCCTGGTCATGTCCAGAAGAGACTGTTCACAGCACTTCTCCCTCAACTCTGGCCTCTGTGTTCTTCTGTCCCCTCTTCTAAGATGTTCCCTACAGCTCCATCGTGTGTCCCCCACACTGACGGACCCTCCTCCACACACTCTAGGACTGGTTCCACAGTGACATGAGTCCTGCCCCTTATGCACAGAGCTACCTGATTTTCTGTGTAGCTACATGTGACAAGCAGACAAATACCCAATGTCCTGTTAAAGTATTCCTGCCACCTAAAAATACAACTTAAAAATACCTTCAGAATTCTAGAAAGAATTGGAAATTATGTGTCTTTGTTCAAGTGAATTGGCGTACAATTGAAAAAGTCCCTTAAAAGGAATTGAAGAAGTCTACAAACTAAAATTAGAAAGAACTATAAGCTCCTAAGAAGAAAATAAACCTTCCCAGCATGTGTGCAGTACATCAGATCTACCCTTGCACATGGAGCTTATCGATCCTGCCTATGAAGGCAGTCCTGGTGCTTCTGGGTCCCTGCTTACTGGGTTTGAATAAAACTATTTACACACTCAGTTCAATCCATAGTACCTCTGTTCCCACTTCACTTCTCTATCCTAGAAAATAAAAGATAAATTTTAATGCCTGTCAAACATTTTTGGAGAGGAGAGTCCTGAAGCAAGTTCTGAATTTTAGTGCCTGGGTAAACTATCTTCATCATGGTGGCATTGCACACGTGTGTAGGAAACAGTACGCATTATCTAGTAGTGCGGTCACACCATCCATAAACTCGGCAACTCAAATGAACTTTTAGTACATTGCAGTTTCTGTAAGTGAAGAAGAATCCAGGGAAGGAGGGAAGGATGGAGGGAGCGAGGGAGGGAGGGAGGGAGGGAGGGAGGGAGGGAGAGAGAGAGAGGGAGGGAGAGAGAGAGAGAGAGGATAGAAAAGGAAAGAATTCATGTCAGAAATCACAAACCTTCTGTAGATGATTGATTGATAAATAAAACACTGATTGGTCAGTAGCCAGACGGGACGCACAGAGAGGAGAATGCTGGGAACAGGAAGGCTGGGGCAGAGGCAAGGCTGCCAGCCACCACCATGAGAAGATGTTAAGATACCGGTAAGCCACGAGCCACATGGCAACTTATAGATTAATAGAAATGGGTTAATTTAAGATATAAGGACTAGATAACAAGAAGCCTGCCACGGCCATACAGTTTGTAAGCAATATAAGTCTCTGTGTTTACTTGGTTGTGTCTGAGCAGCCATGGGACTGGCGGGTGAGAGAGATTTGTCCTGACTGTGGGCCAGACAGGAAAACTCTAGCTACACAAACTTTAACCTTTTTTATAACCTAATTTTGGAAGTGACATACTCCTGTCATTTTCATCTCATTATAAATAAGTAAATAAGCAAACCCTGTGTGCCCCAAGTGGATTACATAAAGTTGTGAGTTTGGGACAGCACAAATCACTGGGGACCACTGTGGAGGCTGCCTACCACTTAGATATCGCTAAAGAACAGAAACAGCTCAGGGATAGCTCAACTGGTAAAATGCTTCCTGTATAAGCATGAAAGCCTGCTTTGGAGCCCCAGCGGTAATGTCAGAAGCCAGGGTAGTTTGCTAGCTAGCACTTCCGGCACTGGGAAAGCAGAGGGATGCTTATGTTTGCTGGACAGCCAGCTTATCCCAATTTATGGTTCCCAGGTCCTAGTGAAAGACCTTGTCTCAAAAAATAAGGTGGCAACTCCCTAGGAACAACACCAGAAATTGGTCTCTGGCCTCAACGTGCTTGTAAACACACGTATATGAATACACACATCCACATACAGTGGCACAACACACCTACACATACACATGCTCACATATTCACACCTAGAAGAGGAGAGGGAAAAGAGGAGGGAGAGAGAGGGAGGGAGAGAGAGAGCTAGTACAGTAGACAGAGTACCATTATAAATTGAAATCCTTATTTTATTTCTGGACCATGGTTTGCTCAATATGATAGACCAGGCAGGGAACTATATTTGAAATCTAGGACAGTCTACTAGTTAGTGTCTTGGTGATATTTGAGAGAGGAAGCAGGGAAGGCAAGGTGAATGGAAACGTTAGAATCATGCGTGGATTCCAGCTCATTCCATAGACCTGAGTTAAATAGCCTACGTCCTTGAAGACTGTACAATCTGTGTCTATGTCAGGGGGACACAAACGCAGCTAGAAAACTCCTTAAGACGTCTGTCAGATTTGAAAATGCAACACATAAGTGAAAGTGTTGGAACTGAGGCATAATAGAACCTGAAGCTGCATTTGATCTCATCTGGAAATACCTGGGCCAAAAGACAGAAGTAACAGACATTTGGGGGGAAGACCGAGTTACTTCCGGAACAGTCTTGTAGTATTGGTGAAACTATTAAGGCCACTCCACGTAGTTAAAAGAGAGGTTTATTTTGTGGGGTAACTTACAAGTGAAAAGATAGGTAACGGGGTCTGGGAAAGGTGTGGCGACTCTGCTTGGTCTAGCTCCAGCGTCCAGGGTCCAGGAACCAAGAGAGCCCACACGTCTGGATCTCGGGTCTTCAGCATTCTCTCTTAGCCCCGGCTTGTAGGGGTTGGAACTTCCAGGTCAAAGCTGGAATGGCTACCCACTACATTGTAGAGCTGATATCTGTGGCTCAAATGGCCAGAGAACATGCTGAGAATTTATAGCCAGTGCTGCCACATGGACATTGGTAAAGCGTCTGTCCCATGAGGTTGTTGCTGTAAGATGAGAATACTCAGTATCACACAGCCCAGCCCCAGGGAAGGAATTTTGCATGTATAGATTGCTGTCAAAATGAGAGTGTTTCCAAAGAGGAAATTAATTAACGAACGCACTGTGTCAGGCCACCCACTGTGGGAAACTGAGTGAAGGAAGAGATGTCAGGTGGGGGGAAACAACCCATATACTCCATGTGGATTTGGGTGTGTGCTGAGCTAGGGGCACCTATGTTTGGGAGCCCAGCTCACAGAGAAGGAAGTCTATGAAAGAGCACATCTTCACAGATAGTGGTGTTCGTGTGAGAAGCCATCACAGTAGGTTTTATGTTTTTAATTTCAAGAAGAGAGTCTTCGGCATCAAATACTGGAGCTCAGCACACTCTAGAGTATCTGTGCCCAACAAGAATGTCTCAACAACATGGTGAACACTGGAGAACCAGGACATATTGGAACACATAATTTAGCCGTTTCTTTCCATGAGTAAATTTTAAGGGAAAGTAAAAAAAAAAAATCAAAACTAGGTTATCTAATTTCTCTATTTATAGTTCAAGGAAAGACAAATGATAATGCCTCACGAGAAGTTACGCAACTTTATTATCCACGTGTTCAGAGCGAGGTGACTAGTAAAGCCGCTGCAATTGTTTTAGGTGAAATGTCACAAGTATTTTTATTTATTTGTATTTTCTGCCTTGGAAAGTTTCAAGGATTTTACTTCAAGATAATGAGATCAGCTATGTTGTTAGCAAGATGCCTGTGCGGGAGGCTTGCCAGCTTTCACCCACTACTGATCCTAAATCTGTTTCAGTCTAGGTGGCACAGTATGTTCTGCTGTTCCCAGGCAGAGTTAGGGTTTTTCAAAAGTCATTGCATTTGGTCCTTATTTGTCTTCCTCTTGCTGGATTGTCTTAGTCACTTTCCTATTGCTGTGAAAGGACACCACGGCAAAGACAACTAACAGGAGAGTTAATTGGGGTTTACAGTTCCAGAAGGTGAACTCATGACCATCCTGTTGGGGAGCATGGCAGTAGGCAGGCAAGCATGTCTGGTACTGGAGCAATAGCTGAGAGCTTAAGTCTTGATCTACAAGCAAGAGGCAGAGAAAGAGTTAACTGGGGATGGCTTGGGTCTTTGAAACCTCAAAGCCCACCCTCAATAACATTTCCTCCAACTAGGCCACACCTCCTAGCCCTTCCCAAGCAGTTCCACCAACTAAGGCCCAAGCATTAAAACATCTGAGCCTCTGGGGGCCATTCTCATTCAAACCACCACATAGATGCTTCTATGTGTTTATAAATCCCAACCTATATGCCATCATCTTATCATCAATGACTATATTCTGCCAATGTACTAATCATGGTCCTTGTAGAGTAGAAAGTAAGGCAATTTCCAGTTATAAAAATTGGGTACACACTACTAAAAAAATTCCCTTTATGCAGTCCTTCTATGAAAGTTTGTACTAAAATTATGTGTCTTTGCTTAATATCTGTGACATGTTTTAAAAACTTTTGTGAAGCTATTTACAAAATCATACAAAGAGGCTGGAGAGATGGCTTAGAGGTTAAGAGCACTGGCTGATCTTCCAGAGGTCCCGAGTTCAATTCCCAGCAACCACATGGTGGCTCACAACCATCTATAATAGGATCCAAAGCCCTCTTCTGGCATGCAGGTATACATGCAGGCAGAATACTGTATACATAATAAATAAAAAAAAATCTTTAAAAAAAAATCATACAAAGTCACTATACGTAGTAAAACTTTGTCTTAGAACCGGCCAGCATTTCTTGACCACCAATTTTCTGTTGGCTTTTAAGTGAAACACCAAAATTTATCATTTGGATTTTTATTTGGTGTGGCTAAAGTTATGAAACACTCGCTTCTGGGACATCATAATGTAGAGCTTAAACCTTTTAATTCATTTACTAATTAATTTCTTACATTTTACAGTGCTAAAGATGGAACCCAACCAAGACTTTGTACTTGCTAGGCAAGTGCTCTACCAATGTTCTATGTTCCAAGACATAGAAAACGTATTGCCATGATGTGGATATTTATGATTTCCACTCATGACATCTGATTGAAAAGTAAATAAATTAAAACTTCTATGTACATAAAACTACGATTTCACCAATAATTTGTGGCTAAAACTTAGAGTGAAATTTTAAGGAAATCATTCGGTTGTTGAAAGCCAACAGGATACACAGTGTATCTGGCTCTTCCCTGGTCTTCTGGGTTGTCTGTGCTGACTGGTGACATCCTGTTTCCATGTGCTACATCCCTGAAACTGCATACTGCCTCTAGTGGCTGCCTCACGTGGAGTCAAATGGGCATGGTTGCTGTGTGTCCCAGCAGGAGCCTGCTGGAGGATGTCCATATCCAAGTTCCAGTTCCCAAAGCCCCAGAAACATTCAAATAAAGCACTGCACATGGCAGTTTATTCTATAAATGCAATGAAATGGAATAAAAAATATGTGAATAACAATTTTAAAATAACGATTTGCAATTGGTAGCTGCTGGGAGAGAGAAAATTGATTTTTTTCCACTGGGTAGAACAACCATACCTCAGTCCCCATGCTTGGAAACGGTTGGCAAACACAAAATGGACTCCATATCTTACTTCCCCCGCTTCTTTCTTTTTGTTTATTTTTAAATTTTTGTGTGCCTTTTTTGTTTTAGTATTTTCTTTTAAGAGAGAGAGAAAGATTGCAAAATGGGATGGGTAAGGAGGGAGGAACCTAAGAGGAACTGGGGGAGTGGAAAGATTATGATCAAAATATTTCACATGAGAAATTTAAAAATTAAAAATGATAAGAAGTAACAATTAAAGACAATTCTAATTCACTGGGAGTGATATTGAAATAATGTGATGTCATCCCAGGAAAACTCAAGGTAATTGAATGGAGATCTGACTGGAAAAGACTAAGAGAACATTGACTGTGTAATTCACATATAAATAAATAAGCATCCTACTCACATATGGATATCAGTTATTTCACATAATGGGAGGAAAATCGCAGGCAAGTTTAATTTTATAATGATAGCAATTTCCCATAATATATACAGGCATGTATTTGACAAATGTCCAATATTTACCAAAAAAATGAGGACAAATGAAAGAGACTAGAATAAATAAAGAAGCACCGTGTTCTGATATGAAGCATGAAAGTACAGAAATGTGAACTTATTATAAATTCATATACATGCAATTGAAATCACAGTCCAATTCTTGCTCTTGTTGTGAGTGCCAGAGACTACATATGAATCTTATGTGGGAAAACAATGCAGGAGATGGACATGAAAACCTCAGGGAAAGAGAATGAAATGTTGGTAGGCAAAACTGGATCATCTGGCAATTATTGTGGAAATACAATAAAGACAAACTCTATCTCTACAACGTATCAGAGACAGAGAAAACTTCTAGTAGTGAATGTGGATTGATATAGGCTATCATGCCCCTGGCTATAGGAAGAAATCTCATCCCATGGGTAGCAAAATATTGCTATTGCATATGTTTCTTTGTTTGTTTGGTGTGTGTGTGTGTGTGTGTGTGTGTGTGTGTGTGTACGTGTGTGTACATGTGGAGGCCGGAGGTCAATTTCATGTTTTGTTCTTCACACCACACACCATGTTTACTTGAGACAGGGTATTTCAATTTTTACTGAAACTCCCTGATTTGGCCAAGCTGTTGGCTGTCTGTCCATCTGGCAAATCCCAGTGATTGGCCCAACTCTGCATCCCCAGCATGGGGATTACAATCGGGGCCACCACACTTGGCTTTTTTATGTGATTTTTGGGGGTCAAACTTGGTATTCCCTGTTCACACAGCAAGCGTTTTACCAACTGAGCTGTCCCTCCAGTTGTGACTCTCTCTGTGGAATAAACCACAACTGCTTTTCACATAAGAGAGCCTGACTGCCCTTGTCGCACAGCGCAGTCTTTCCTTCACCTGGCTGGTTGGGATTGCTACGTGTATTCGATAATTATTCTTGTCCGGAGCAGAAGCAAGCCTCTCAGCTCTTCACAAGAACAGGTCATTTTGTAACCAACAGTCGGGCAGTCTGAGTGCTGTTTCCTTCACATTCATGTTTCAAAGAAACAGTTCCCAAGGCCTTGGGCAAGATATTCCTGGTTATAAACCTGACAGAAATTAAGTTGGGAAAAGCCTATCTATCCTTTAAGGAGACTTACATTTCAAAGAGAAGAGAGCTCTGCCAGTTAGCTGGGGTAGATCCTTTGAGAAAAGGGACAAAGAAGCACCCACCTTATTCACACTCAACGACGAAGATTAGGCCTCTTTTTAAAAATGTGTATTTGTCTTTACAAACTGAATTGTATAATTCAGTTTCAGCTACAAAATTAATGGAGAGAGCAGGGTGGTTTTCTAAAGCAATGTAACAGGCATTTTCAAAAAACTCCATTGACCAAATTACTAAAATCTGCATCCTTCTAGTTGCTGTCTGGTTAACAGTGATCTTTCTTGATGGATGGTTACTATACACAAAGATTTTGTCAGACAATTCTCAATTCATTATCCTAGCAATTTTTAAGGGATATTTAAGTTTTGAAATTCAAGGGTTATAGTATAGCTTTTTAATAAATAGGATCAATATGAACATGTGCAGATAATTTTATTGTATCCTAATTATTAAAACCTTTTATATCACCTAGTCTATAGGAGGACAATAACATAGTCTGCTACTATAATAAAAGATTTCATTGATACTTGGAATTATTCAGGTGCTGAAATATATATGTGTGTTTGAGATAGTTTTTAATGAATGTAATTATAAGATTACTTTAGCAATTTAGAGTACATAATATTTTATAAATAGAATATTAAATATTTCTGTATAACAGAATTCCCATTAAGAATTTGAAAGTTGAATAAAAAGTTGAAGAACAGACATGCATGATAGTCTTTATGTTACTGTTATTTTATATGTATGTATATGTCCGAGCATTTACCAGGTTGCACCACATGAGTGCAGGTGCCCACAGGGTCCAGAAGAGGGCATCAGATAGATCCCTTGGAACTGGAGTTACAAATGGTTGTGAGCCACCTGATCTGTGTGTTGGGAAACAAGTCAGGTCCTCTGCAAGAGCAGTGAGTTCTTAACCATGGAGGCGTCTCTCTAGCCTGTGTTTATGTTCTTAATATTTCTCAATATGTGGCCAAAGTGGAAGAAAAGTAGCCTGGAATAGAAACAGTATTTAGTACATGAAGTGTCTCATAAAAATGGGTGACATTTTATATTATTACATATTAAATAACCTTGCACACAGTAACCAGAATTCACGGCTCTATTATATTACTTTTGTTTTTAACATATTTGATGTAAAATGTTGTAATGATTATTTAAGAGGATTGATAATTTACTTGAACCATTTTGCTGTTTATTTATTACTTGTTGTAACACACACACAGGTCTTAGGCAGGGAGGAAACTTAAATGCAGAAATGTCTCACACACTCAAGGATAAGCTTAATAATATTGGTACGTAAGCTTTTAATTATTATGCAAGACATGGAATTATAATTAAGTGCTTAATCACTATCAGTTTCAAATTTTATTCATTCAGAAAACTTGGCTAAATATATTCATACCTAAGGATAATAATAAATGTATTTCATTCAGAAGTTAAAGGCTGCTTTTCATTTTGGCAGAAGATAAAATCTGGATTATTCTTTCATTACATTATGTTCCCTATGCCTGCCTATGGCAAGAAGACTAATATTAACACATTTGCCAAGTCCAGGTTAAGCTTTTAAAACTGTAATGTAGTTTTTATCAAGAAGATTCCATGTGAGATTCTTATCGTATCTTCCTGATGTGAAAAGCAACATTTTTTTTTCACTCTGAGAGCTGAGGAGATGATAGCATATTTTATCTCAGCATATTTTTTTTTTATCATGAGAAAAGAAGTTTCTGCTGGTTAACAAAAAACGTAAGCGCCATTGTCTCTCTTTGAGATGGGTTTCTCGAGCCAGGGTTCTCTGCTGATGGTACTGGAAGGGTCCCCACAAAACCACATGGTTTGTTCTCCTCAGTGGGAGAAATCTGTATTTTCTTGATCTTACAGTGTTAAAAATATCCTTTTTCAAGGTTTGAAAGGAAAGGTGTTTAGAAGGAGATAAAGAGGAGAAAGTTGTGTATACAAATATGGGTGTGTGTGTGTGTGTGTGTGTGTGTGTGTGTGTTTAGTTAGGCATAGAGGTTGTTTAAGTAGCCTCATGGCAATCGAAAGGTAGCCTTATTAAGCCCAAAATACCAGAAGAGGCAAAGCACACTTAGAGTCTGGTTTGCATCCAGTGAAATTAAGAGGAAAGAAGAAAAAGAGGCAACACTTTGGGAGTCAGGACTCGGGAAGGCACACAGACTCAGGGTCTCACCTCACTCCATCGTCTCTGCCTGTAAATACTCTTGAAGCAACAACTGAATAAACAGTTTTCTTCTGGGGTAAAACAGCCTCCTC
>CABHPH010112670.1:0-10815 GCA_902168325.1 Peromyscus nudipes
CAATAGACATTTATCATTCACCCATCTGTTGCTTAACATTTGGTTTAACAAAAAAGAAGCTGAATGAAAAAACACAAATGAATCCTATTTCATAACTGCTAAAAAATATTCTTTAAATCACAACAGCTTCCTAATTAGATGACACTATTTTTGCATTGGCATAGCTTAAGTGAAATAAAAAGACAAACATAAGTGTCAGTCTTGGCACAGTATGATAAGCATCTTTACTCAGAGTAAATTGGAATATGAAAGAAGATTGATTTTCTAACAACACATATATTCATTTTTAAAGTTGAGTCTACTATCAATATAAAATCCAATTCAAAGCAATATTTTCTGATTTATATCAAATACCAACTAAGAAAATATCAACATCCAATAACTCAAATGAAAAGCCATTAATTATTAATAGCAATAACTTGGAGGCAATATTAAAAGATCTTCAACAATCTAAAGAAAATGTGTAGCATGAATCTTAAAAGTCTTAACGAGTTCTTATTAATAAAATCAAACCTGAGCCAGGTATTGGGGTGAACATTGGAAGGTCAGAGAGACAGAACAAACCACAACTAACCTCACCTGGCCAACTTCTCAGCTGATCTTGTTTCCTCAGACTGGATGCCCGAGCCCTCATCCAGAATGGGTCTCAGCTGAACTGCTGCTAGAAGCCTGAATGCTTCTCCAGGCCAAAATGCCTCTAGTTTCTGGTCCTCACGCCTTATATACCTTTCTGCTTTCTACCACCACTCCCTGGGATTGAAGGTGTGGCTTTCTGGGATTAAAGGTGTGTATCACCGTGCCTGGCCGTTTCCAATGTGGCCTTGAACTCACAGAGATCCAGAGGGATTTCTGTCTCTAGAATGCTAGGATTAAAGGCGTATGCTACCACTGCCTAACCTCTATGTTTAATATTGTGGCTGTCCTGTTCTCTGACCCCAGATAAGTTTATTAGCATACACAATATTTTGGGGAACACAATACCACCACAAAAATGTCTACTTTTTTAACAAAGAAAGAAATATGTGTCAAATTTTCATTAATTTAAAAGAATGAAAATATGGTACTCCCATTCTAATACATACAAATTCTTTATGCAAGGAATGGATGACAGAAAAATAGGAACCTCTCAAAAGACAAGGAAAATACAATTTAAAATATAAAAAACATGTACCAAGAAATACTGTCATTATAGTAAAAATACAATTCTTACAAAACACAAATCCAATGTAATTTTAATGCATTCCTTTAATCCCAGCATTTGGAAGACAGGGGCAGACAGATGTCAGAGTTTGGGGCCAGCCTCATCTACAGAGCAAGTTCCAGAACAGTCAAGACTACAGAGAGAGAGAGAGAGACCCTGAAATAACATTAAATAAGTAGAGAGTTATGGAAAGTATATTATTTTAGAAAATGTAAGTTTTCATGGGATTTTCAATATTTCTGAATAAATATCACTGCCTTCATTATTCAGCTTTCCAATGAATCACTTCTCTTCCTGAGCTTCATGTTGATGATATTTAGGAAACTGAACTCAGCACTAAGTCTCATTGTTCATCCATTTCTGTAATTATTCAAAGCATCATGGGCAAAGAGATGACTCAGAAGTTAACAGTAATTGCTGCTCTTGCAGAGGACATGGATATGGTTCTAAGCACCTACTTAATTACACACCCATCTGTACTCCAGTCCTAGGAGATCCAACAATTTATTGTCTCTGGGGCTTTTTGCATGCATGTGGTACACACAAACACACACATAAACAAAAAATAAATAAATAATATACTTAATTAAAACTTAATAATATATCACTGTTCACTAATTTAGAAAGCAGAAATGATCATGTGAATATATGAGTATGTGGATCCACTGAAGTGTGTCATAGAAATACAATCATTGAACGACAAAAGTACATCTCATTGTATATATTTTTCCTGGTTTACAAATGTAAACTGTCTATACTGAGGCATTTTAGATAAAGAAAACCTGAATATAGTAACCTTCTAGTTTTTGACAGAAGCATCAACCCTATATCTAGTAAAATATAGTAAAAACATAAGTCATTTAATCTGGCTAAAATGCCTGAAATGTAATGCTGCATATCATTTCTTTTGAATCTTAAAGTAAATTTTCTAGAGCAATCTTGTAAAATTTTTCATGGAAGGCAATCATCAAGTAGTAGCAAGTGATTCTTTCAGCTTATTATTACATTATCACTTAAGAATTATAATTGTATTTTAATTTCACAGATTTGTGTTCATGATATGGAACAAAAAGTTGATGTACTAAAAATTACTAATGAGTAAAATTAATTAATTGATTATAATTATCAATAAATGTACTACATGTGCTCAGAATATGACATGGTAGATAACATTTACAAAGAATATATATAGAAATACAAAAAATAAAACATACTGTATATGTGTATTTTTTATTATGGTGGAAGATTAGCAACAGGAACAGGTGGTTCGCAAGTCACATTCCTACTCCTAATTCAGATTAAAAATAATCATGTAGTGATCACAGTGAAATATCTAACTTATGATCTATGTCAGTAATATTTTGTACTCTGAGCTTCAGTGATTTTCTATTAAGGAAAGTGGAAATTTGAAGGGTAAATATAAGTTGGGAAAGTCAGATTATGATAATTAGTGATAATTCACCTTACTTAAAATAAATACATAATTGACCTTAATAATGGAGGTATAAATATGAGGGTAATTAATTTGTTAATGGCCCCTGTGTTCCCTAATTTCTCTTTATAAACTTAGCATCTGCTCATTAATTAATTTCAGTGGCTTCTAGTAGCTGTATCATATTTTCTGGAAGTATGCTTTTATTGCATTTGAGACATTTAAAGAAGCTGAAGAGATGATTTCTCACATGAAATGGTTCATAGTTTTAGATGAAAACACATTTACTTTTCTCTTGCATGCTGTGCAATATGTTTCTCACTTAAGATATCCCTATAACAGAGAATTTATAAGTTCAAATTATTCTGAAAATAACACAACGATTAGAAAGAACCTTATTAAAAGTATATGCTGTCACTAGGCATGGTGACTCACAACTGTAACCCCAAAACTCAGTATGACTTGGCAAGTGAATTGCAAATAGTCTCAGGTTAACCAAGGCTACTGAGTGGATACCTTGAAGCAATAAGAATCAAGGAAACAATTTTTAAAACACTATACAGAAAAAAATAGAGAAGAGAGCTAAAAAAATTAGTTCTAAGTATAAGCAACCTGTGCTTAGCAGTATAATTTAAATGACTTGTTAACAATAGAGAAACAAAATATTGCTATAAAATAGAAAATAACACTGAATAGAAATCACCATGCATTCAATATCACAGCCATAAATGGCCAGAAATATGATTTATACCTGATCTTACATGCAGTAAGATGGACAAAAAGAATATTTTAAAGCCTATCAGAATCCAGTGTGGTAAGAACATTTAGAATCATATGTTCCACCTTCATACTCAGCCAAGCAGCCTAGTCTATAAAATATACTTTTTGTTACAAAAATTATTTAGTGACAAAGTTGGTCAAATAAAAATCAAAACAATTTGTTAAATGCCTCAAACACTACTTGTATATTGTATAAATAAATTGTGAGGATCAGGCTGTACCTTACTCTAAGTTACACCATGTTGTGTAAAACTGACTTCAGCTGTGCCTTTGTAGATGAATTTCTAAATGGTCTTATTCAATAAAAAACATGGAGCCAGAAATTTGGGTTAAAGCCTTAGAGAGATCAGAGAAATACGGAAAGCCACCAGCTAACCTCACCTCACCAACTCTGTAGCTTCCAAAGAGCACAACTTCCTGTCTACCCAGGCTTATATGCCTTGCTTTTCTGCCATCTCATCGGCTCTTAGCCCAGCTACCTCACTTCTTCTTCCTACACAGCTCTGTCACTGTCTGTCCATCTGTATAGATCTCCAGGTCTTTATGGTTGGTACTGGAATTAAAGGTGTGTGTCACCACGCTTGGCTCTGTTCCCTAGTGTGATCTTGAACACACAGAGATCCTGCCTACTAAGGGATTAAAGGCATGTGCTGCCTGAGTTCTTTGTTTACTTAAAATAGCTGGCCTTTTCTCCCTGATCTCCAGGCAAGCTTTATTCATTAAAGCACAAATAAAATATCACCACATCCCAGCACAAATAAAATATCACATGCCTTCATGCCTTGCCTTGGATGAATGGTGGAATTTAGCTTCATTTCGAGGGCAAATGCAAAGGCCGAGTTTCTGAGTCTCATTTGCGCACCGACATAGTACTCTGTGTCCTGAACCAAGCAGGAGGCATGGATTACTTAATAACTTACTACTAAAAGTAAAATGGTACCACCTATAAACTTAATTAAATTAATTAATATTGGAAAATATTAACACATGGGTGGATTAAAACCGTATCTGAAAAATGTTACAATTTTCTTACCTGGACTCTGTAAAGATGGCACACAACACTGTGATCATGAGTGTCATGAAACTAACAGGCAAAGAACTTCCAAATGTTCCTGGAGCTTCAGCTCAAATTGAACTTTGTATATTACTGAGGCCCACTGAAACTGCTTTACCATCCATTGTCCCATCTGCCAGTTCATTCATCAGAATTGGACTAGACATTATCTCCAAGATCCTATACTACTCATCTTGACCATGTGACTACCTATCTAGACCAGTGGCCATGCTTGTTTTGATATTTCCTGCACTATATAGCATGGGTTCCTGACTTACCTCGTATTTGTATCAACCCTCTTCCTTGGCCTCATAAGATATCTTTGAACTGTGAGGATTCTTTATCCCTTTGCTAGCAGTTCTATAAGCCCACACCCACAAACCAATTGTGTGTGTGTGTGTGTGTGTGTGTGTGTGTGTGTGTTTCATTCATAGCCAGACAGAGCTTCTTTTTAAGAATTTTCACTCATACAAGGAATCTGACACTACTGCACTTTGCAAGGCTTAACTGGTTCTCTAGAACCTTGCTACAACTACTCATGAGTTTCTTATTCTTGCATTTCTCATGCCTGCAAAACTAGAATCATGAGAAGAATGCTGCTAAGTTCTGCTGCCACTCCATATGGAGACTGGTTGGCTTGAGCAGACCACAGCTGCATTAGTCTCTGCTGAAATCTCAGAAAACCACTACCCTAGATGTCTATTTTCAAGCAGGGAACTCTTTCAGTAAAATTCTCAATTAAGCCTTCCTTCTTTGAAATGGATTTACATTTTTTTTTACAAGATAGAGATTTCCATTGATGGAGTCTTGCCCCCAGTGTATGTTTCCTATTATCCCAGCACAACCACAAGACCTCTCTTTAATGGTGCTAGTTTCTTTAATAGCACCTGATTTCACAACACCTGCCTCATTTTCTCTTCCGAGACTTTAAAAAAAGTCCTTTTCCTGTTAAACTGAATGTTTTACATTTCCATTTGCTCAGTTTTCTGCTCTCTCATACTGTAGACAGGGATCCAAGTGATGGGCAGTAACAATTACCTCTCCCAAATGTTATACTATCTTGAAATGTCCTCAATCAATCAAATTGTTCCCTTATTTTGAATTCAACCTCACTCAAGTTCTTAGGACATGGACCCAATGGGATCAGATTCCTGACCAAACTATAACAAGAATAAATTGTAGACTGGTGTTGCTTTCCTGAGCATTGATAGGAGACTACAGTTGGAACATGAGCAAACCACAGTGGTTATATCACTTCAGAAAATAATACCGGGCTGGAGAGATGGCTCAGAGGTTAAGAGCACTGGCTGTTCTTCCAGAAGTCCTGAGTTCAATTCCCAGCAACCACATGGTGGCACACAACCATCTGTAATGAGATCTGGTGCCCTCTTCTGGCCTGCAGGCATACATGCAGGCAGAACACTATATACATAATAAATAAATAAATTCAAAAAAAAGAGAAAGTAATACCCATTCCCTAGCAACACTCTCCACCAGTAGATATTCAGGAAATGGTTGTATCATGGGTGCCTCCTTTATTCATGATGGAATATTTAAGGGCCTAATCCTGTGCAGCAGACTGTGTGTAGGCATGCACAGCTTTTGTGTGGTCACAATAGCAAGAGCTATGCAACTTCCAGATGGAACAGTTTCAGTACATTTCTTCCCATTCTCCAGTACTTATACTACAACCCCTGCCCCGCCACAAACATTTCTGCTATGTTCCCTGGACCTTGGAAGGAAATATATGATGTTTCTATTTATGACTGAAGACTCTTCAGGTACTTATTCCCAGCATATTTACCAGACAAGCATCTCTGCATTAACTATTACACACTGAAATAGCAGTGCTGCTGCCCAACTTCAAGAGCGACACTAGTCTAGAGATATAAACATACACATCCATAAGGTAGTTTGACAACATGCGCATTTAGTACATTAACAGTAGTAGCTTCCAACATAAGGTCCATGACCTCCGTATCATAGGGATTTTGTATGGCTTAAAGTACCAGGCCTTTACTCCCTTCCACAGAACAGGATTCAAAAAATTAACTGGTTAATTTTCACACAGTCTTGCTATTACTGCACCAGTGGGAATTTCTTCCTTCCTGGTTAGTGTGTAATGGGGTAGGGAGGATAGAGATAGGCAGTAATGGGTAAGTCCACTGACACCTTTTCTTCTCCAAAAGCATGTCTAGCACCTTGTGGCATTACATACACTGGCCTTTCAGGAGGAAACTTCAAACACATTTCAATTCAGTTTCTGTGTGTCATCTAACCAAAGTGTATGATGTCTTAAGCAATTGAGTCTTACCATCTAATTGTGGTGGGCAATAGCCTTTATTGTTTTGTGAGATTCTGGACACTCTTTGGCTCACAATTCATAGGGAGTTTTCTAGCAGCTATCCTTGTGTTTTTCATTTAAAAACCTGTGACTTCTGGGAGCATCAGCATTATCCTACCACATAAAGTACCTCTGGCGTGTGTGTGTGTGTGTGTGTGTGTGTGTGTGTGTGTGTGTGTAATTAACTAGACTCTAAAATAGTAGATTTCGCATGGATTATTCATACATCATTTGTTTATGTTAATGCTCACCACCTCTCTAGCTTTCTCCCATTCTCCTATTCCTTTATCATTCCTCTTTCTTTTGCATTCTCATTCACACTACTTTCATGTCTAATATATGTCCTCCTTATCCCTTGTATCCTTTCTTACTTCCTGAACTATATTCCAACCAAAACATAAATATAAAATTTCAAAGCTAGAGCCCAAACATTAGAGAAAACATAAAGTAATTGAACCACTCTTAACCAAAAAGCTATTTGGAATTATCACCAGCCTGAAAAGGGAAATTCAGTTTTCAACAATGGAATATCACTAGGTATATCAAGTCCACTCCAGGGCAGGTCCCATGCTAATGATTAGCTAGCTAACATAAATCTAACTCAATGAAATTTTTATTCTTATCGACTTTTTGTCTCACATTATTTTGTTTGGATATTTTTGTCTATCTTTTTTTTTAGTTTATCTGCTTTGATTTTTTGATTTTGTGGGTTTTTTCTTTTTCTTTTATAAAGCAGTGAGAAAGAAGATGAATTTGGATGAGTAGAGAGATGGAAAAGATATGGGAGGAACTAGGGGAGGGAAAAGAATATAGATAAAATGTATGAATATTACTATATGAGCTCAGTGGGTTATATTTAGGAATATATATGTCTATACAGTAAATATATACCTGCAATAACAATTAATGAAAAAAGACGACATGAATCTTAAAAAGAGCAGGGGGGGTATAGAGGAGAGTTTGGAGCAAAGAAAAGGAAGGGAGAGATGTACTTAAATTATAATCTCAAAAATTTTTGAGACTATAATTTAATTGAGACTATAAGTATGAAACAATTTGTGTGAAATAATTTGAATAAAAATAAAATGAAAGAGTTGCGTATAATAAATACATTTGAAGAAAAATCATATAATATTATAGAATGAATATATTACTCTTGAACTGTTTTGGTTTCCTTTTGGTTTGGTTTGGAGTTTTTGTCTTTTCTTTCTTTTTGAGACCAAGTCTTGTACTGTATCCCAGCCTGGCCTGGCCTGAACCTCAGGCTCATTCTTCCTCAGTCATCCAAGTGCTAGAAGTAAAATATTCTACCATGAAAGTATACTAATATGTGGTCAAGTTCAGAATGCCAGCAAAGCAGAAGGTCTTTGACAGCATGTTTTCCAATTTTAGTATTGTCATGGAGTCAAAGGTTATGACTGAAACCATAATTCTAACCTAATCTACTTCTTAATTGTAAGATTGAATTTCAGTCATTTATGGCAGTGCTTCAAGTCTTAGTCTTAGTTATTTTCAAGCTAGATGAATTCTAGATTTCTCATGCATACTCTTCCATTCGTCTATCATACTATTTGTTTTTCCTTATAGTTAGCATCATCTTTAGTCATGCTTCAACATTCCCTCCTACATTTAATAAAAACAAGAAACAATAAATCTTCAAATTTTGTATTTTCACTAAGCAACTCCAACACCGAAAATAGTTTTAAAATAATGTTTGAGCCTTTCATTCTCCCTGGTCATTTAAATTTTCTCATGTGTTATTTTTTTGATACCCTAATTATTTTCTTGCTAATCTCTGAAAAACTACTTTATGGAAATAATCTTAATAATTCTATGGTGCTGAAATACTTTACAGTGTCCTAGTAATAAATGATGATGCCAAAGCTCTTCTTAAAGGAAGGAAATACTTGCCAGGTATATATATTTGGCTGAGGATGAATATCTAGAACATACAAAGAACTAAACTTAAGGAAAACCTTCAGTTAAAACTGAGCTAAGAACTGAAAACAAAGTTGCCAAATGAAAAAATACAGCCAACAATGCTGTGGATATCACTCTGTATCAATAAAGCGCTGATTGGCCGGCAGCCAGACAGGAAGTATAGGCGGGACTAACAGAGAGGAGAATTGAGGGAACAGGAAGGTAGAGGGGAGACTGGCTGGAGCCGCGGCCAGGAGAAGGAAGATGTAAGGTACCGGTAACCCACGAGCCACGTGGCAAAGTAGAGATTAATAGAAATGGGCTAAATATAAGAGTAAGAGCTAGACAATGATAGGCCTGAGCTAATGGCCAAGCAGTTTAAATAATGTAAGCGTCTGTGTGTTTATTTTATAAGTGGGCTCGGAGACTGGCGGGACTTGGGAGCTGGAGACTGGCGGGTGGCGGAGATTTGTCCTGACTGTGGGCACGGCAGGAAAACTCTAGCTACACAACAAGGTATCAAAAATATAATTGTAGGTATCAGAAATTTGAACCATATTTATTTCATTAGTCTAAATGCATGTTTGGCTAAAAGCATACAGAACATAAGGATTTGATTTATAAGTACATGTGGTGGTATTGTAGTCCCCAAAATATTGTGCACCCTACTAAATTTATCTGGGGTCAGAGAACAGACAGCCACTAGATACAGAGGCTAGAAAATGGTGGCACTCATGCCTTTAATCCTAGCATTCCAGATATAGAAATCCCTCTGGATCTCTGTGAGTTCAAGGCCACATTGGAAACAACCAAGCACGGTGACACACACCTTTAATCCCAGAAAGCCAGCCTTTAATCCCAGGGAGTGGTAGTAGAAAGCAGAAATGTAAATAAGGTGTGAGGACCAGAAACTTGAGGCATTTGGCCTGGTTAAGCATTTGGCTGGTTAAGCATTCAGGCTTTTGAGCAGCAGTTCAGCTGAGAGCCATTGGGATGAGGACACAGAAGCATCCAGTCTGAGGAAACAAGACCAGCTGAGAAGTTGGCCAGGTGAGGTTAGCTGTGGCTTGTTCTGCATCTGATATACTAGCATTCACCGCAATAACTGGCCTCAGGTTTGTTTTTATTAATAAGACTCTCTAAGATTCATGCTACAAGTACATGACTATATTTAATTCTATAATGTTTAACAGAAATACAAGAAGCATATAATAATGTATTACAAATCAATAAAAGCTGTAAATAATTTATATTTACATATACATTTATATCTATACTTACGGGGGCATGCACATTCGACAGATACACAAATACTTTATATAAAGAAGTGTATACATAGCTCCCAATGTAATAAAGGGCTTTTACCTATTGGTAAATAATGTGAACAAACTTTATCACACATTAATAATGCATAGTTTGTAATTTACAATCAGGTCCTATAAAATGGAGTGTTTATTTGAATGTTTGACTAGCATTTTAAAAATGCAATGCTTCTAATAATTTTTAGTTCCTAAATTATTTTCAGTTCATTTGCTGTGTTAGAATTTTGTGACATGTTTTGGTAGGACTTTGTTCTTTAGAATTCTTTCTGAAAAATTCAATTTATTCTTTGTTGAAACAATTGCTTTCATTTTCATATTGGGTTGATTACTATAAGACTGTAATGAAACTAAGTATATCAATAGTGAGTGCAACTGATATCGATGTTTGTGAACACTCAATTAATTTTATCTGAAAACAAAACACATTTTGGCAGCACAAATAAGGGGACATACTATAAAGTAGAACCCTGTTGTAAGGTAGTTGACCATATACAGTTTAAGAAGATCATAAAATCACTATGTTTCAGTTGATGAGAGAACAATATGCTTTGTTTAATTCAATGATTTGATTGCATAGATATGTGTCAGAAGTTTCTAATTTATTAATATGGAGTATTTTGCCATATCTGAAAAGGGCATCCAACTGATGACATGTTCACTACTATTTAGCACTGTGTTTACAAACAGGGTTTGGATGACTTCAACATCTCAAGAAATTAGTTCACTGTCTGTTACTTGAATGGTACCTGATAGCAGCAGTAT
>CABHPH010112673.1:0-27767 GCA_902168325.1 Peromyscus nudipes
AGAAACCTTCCTGAGGCTCTACACCAGCGTCTGTGTGAACACGTATTTGTGTTTATGGGGTGAATTTACGGCTCTCTGCCTGTGTGCACAGATGACTCAATGCTTGTCAGAAAGCATGTGGATGAGGTAGCATAAAGACATTTGATGATTAAAAAACCTAGTGGAAAAAAACTTAACCTTCATAAGAGACCTGTCTACCTATAAACTCTTAAATAGTCACCTTTATTACAGGTTGGTTTATTCACCTCACATCAGCATAGGAAGTCTTGGACAAGATTATTGAAATCCATTAATTAGATTTCTCTAGCAAATATTAACTCAGCAAAATCCTATTCTTTCATAAAATACATTTAGAATTCTAAATTAAAATATCTGCATCTGCATGCCTGTTTCCTGAACACACATGTCTAACTTGTACAATATTTTCTTTAGAAGTGTAATTTTATTGGCAAATTTTCCTGGTCGTTTTCTATACCTTTTATTAAAGTGGTGTTCAATCTGAAGTTACTGGAGTTAAGCTAGCTGCACACTGCTAACAAGAAGGATGCAAAATAATGATGAATCGAATGTTTTACCTGAAATCTTCACAGAGGATACATCCTGAACACAAGTGACACAATGGTACACTGCCATTTTCTTTATCTTCCCCCATCTAAGCAGCCACCTTCAGATCACTCTCAGATCCTCCTGTATTCACCATCTCAAAAAGCACAGCAGTTCCATGAAATTCACCTGGTTAATAAAGGAACTAAATGTACTGCTCAACGTGAGACCTTGGACTTGTTCCAATGAGATGTTTTCTCACTGGTTGTGCTTTGTTAGGAAGCATTAAGTTTTCTGGGATTCAATAGTCAGTCACCACAAAGTTAAAAAGGTAGATAAAAGAAAAGCAATCAACAAATGCCTTCTCATTTCTTGGGACAATCATTTTCTGTTTTTCATTTTGTTTTGCTTTTGATTTTTGAGACAGAATTTCTCTGTGTAGCTCTGACAGCCCTGGAACGCTTTCTCTCTCTGTAGACCAGGCTGGCCCCCAACTCAGAGATCCACATGACTCTGCCTGGTGTGCTGGGATTAAAGGTATAAGCTACTATGCCTGGCTAGGGACACTTTTTTTTAAGTAGTGATTATAACGTAAAATATCTGTCTTGAGTTTGGGAAATAGCATTTTCCTGGACAGATATTTTAAACATCAAATTTGGAAAACATCTTTTTCCTCTGTTTTTGATATAAACACCGTGATATGGAAATTCAATTGACGAATAGAAATAAAGGGGCCTGCTTGCATATTTTATTTTAGTAGTGAAATAGTAGTACCCTTTAGCTCTCAACAATGATTCTGTTATTAAAGATAAAGAGACCACATCAGAATACCTGTTAAATTAGTATATCGTCCAAAAAATCATTTCTCACTTTTAGATAATAAGTCTGCATTCATACTCTAGAGCATTCAAGTCTCTCAGAGTAAAAATATTAAAAAATCTAAAACTCTTAATCGTTATTTGCTATAAGCCTCCGATTTTGCAGATACCCAGCAGTATTTCCTTGATATGTACCTTAAGTTTAAGTGATTTTTAGGAACTGTTTCATTTCCTTCTCATCTATCATATTTTCTTTTCACATTCCTGTTTTGCTCTCTGTAAGTAATTATTTACTTTCTGTTTATAAGCTGATCTGATACCCCACTGTGAGATAATTTACAGTTCTTGCAAAATACCTATCCATGTGTATACATTTTAATGTAATAGATTTGAGATACACACAGCTTGAAGGATAACCTTCAGTGTGTGAGTTTAATGCTAAAAATCAGCATCTCTTTCTTCACAACGCTGAACACCCACATCAGCAACAGCCATCCCGGCGGCATCTCTCTTCCTCCATCTTTGCATCTACCTTCACATCAATTCACATAGCAAACTGCTCTTGTGTTTGCTGTCTCATAAACAGTCATAGAAGTTTATAAAATATGCATGATTGTTTAAAAGAAATAAATACACTGCCTAATGTAAAAATTAGACTTCCTCGTTCTAATAAAATGTTATTTATGTTATTTTCATTTCATTATGTTATTGTCACTTATGTTAATTTTTAGGGAGCGCATTCAGTTCTTTAGTATTCAATAATTAGTAACTCCTAATCTTACCAACATGAAGAGGTTACTTAAGAAAAAGTCTAGATTTCCAGTGATGGGTAGCTGAATGAACTGACAACTTACGCAATCGATTATTTTGCATTTAGCATCATATCATGTAGCATTTGTTATATGGTAGGCACTATATGGTGCTTACTGCCATGCATAATCTCATCAGGTAGCAGGAATTCTCAGGTGAAAGTTTGAATGCGTAAAGATTCTTCATCAGGGTACTGGTATGGCTAAGAAAAATTAACTCTAGCTGTTCATGATCTCCAGGATTAGAAATAGAAAATTTGGAAAATCATTAATCTTAACATTGGACTTGGAGGGACAAAAGTAGGCAAAGGATGTGATCAGAGTTGGGTTAGATCAGTAGTCATGAGCATGTGGGTGAGGAACAGCTCCCAAGTGTAACTCGAATGCTGGGGACATTTAGCAGCAGGATGATAGGGGAGAGGCAACTGGAGTCATCCTCTCCTGTTCATCATGTTCCTCATGTGGTTACCAATTTCTGGACCCTATGGGCAACCACAGTGATGTTCTCAACAGTCATCATTAAAAGACCTTGAGTACAAGAAAAAGTAAATAAAGGCAGAGGACCAGGAAATAGAGTCGGCAGCTGAGATGAGCCAGCGTGATACTGATGGTAGATCATGAAGAGTAAAATGCATTCACAGATAAAGTAGGTAGTCATACACATGAGTATTAATAAATAAAAGCAAACAATTACTATGTTAACATGATACACCAAATAAGATTTATTAGTAATAACACAAAGCAGAGATTCATTTCCATGTTTGTGTCAATGTGGTCGTTACAGAAGATCAGAGCATCTGGCACTGGAAATACGGAGCTGAGTTCCCCTTAACAGGCAAATGAACTAATCAGTGTCTTATAGAGAGGGACTTCTAAGTAGCCAAATTTAACAATAAATATGTATATTTATTGTGCACCAATATAAAACCTACACTCTGTTCCCTTTTAAAGACCATCTGTATTCCTTCACTCAAAAATATTTAAAGCATTTCTGTTGCCTGGTACTCAGCTGGGTTCTCACTCTGCTCAAAATAGATCTAAAGAGATCAACAGATTAAGGATGTAAATTGTCATGATGCTGAATCCACCATCCAAATGTTATCTGACGGGGAAATTAGGGGTGAGTAAAATGTATTCATCTGAAGAAAGAAGTTAGAGAGGACACAACTGTGAAGTTGCAGAGATGAGAGGCTGTCACTCTCAGAAAGCCACAGAGGTCAACATGAAAAACACAGGTCATCTGCCACAAGAGTAGCAGTACTTAATTGTTTCAAAGTACCTACTTTCAAAGTACTTAATTGTTTATGTGGTGCTTCTTATTTGCCCTGCTGCTTTTAAAAATAATACTCTCTACTGTTGTCTGCATCTTGCAGTGTGGGGCCGAGAACTCTGAGATTAGGTCACACCAAGAGTAAATACTGGGAATGGCAGGGTCAGTTTTGAATGTTAGAAAGATGCCTCCAACATCAAGATAGGGAATGGATCAGAGAAGTGTAGGACTGGGTGCTGGGAGATAAATTAGGAGATAATTGCATTGGAGTCGATGGTATTTGAAGAAGAATTAAAACTAAGGCACTGTGGCTTATGAAGTGCGGATAAAATGATATGTAGTTGATGTTCCAAAGAAGAGACCACAGGACATGGTGGTAGAAGAGCAGGATGTTGAAAATGAAAAACTTCGGGAAGGCCTGAATGTCTAGTTTGTTTAGTTAATTGAGAGTAAAGCAGTATCATAAACCACGTACGAAATGAGGAAGGAGCAAGTTGGAAAGAAAGAAAATTGGGTGACTTTACCTTAATGTAGCCAGGTTCACTTGTGGAACATGAAATGTGAAGTGGACCATAAGATCCAGGAAGAAAACTGCAGCACAGGAGCTGGACCAAAGTTACAATGGGACAGTTAACTTCACAGTGAAGCACCTGTAGAATGTGAGAAAAATGTGTCACAAGTCAGAGGGAAAAATCTGGGGCAGAAGCCTGGAGAACATCAGCACTGAAGATGGAGGCCAGGGCAGTGACTAAGAATCAGGAGGAGAGCGAGGGAAGATCTTTCTCACTGCTGCCAAGCAAGAACAGAATTTTACGTGAGGCAGGAAAACAACATCCAAAGAAAAGTTTGGAAAGAGTCTGATGCTGCAGCCTGGAAGTCTTTCACAAACATCCAGGGTATTTCGTACTTGCTATATCTTGCCCTGTGCCAAAAATAAAGGTAGGAGAGTTTCTTTTGCCCCCTTATACCACATGAAAATTTAAAATAAATACAATAGCAAAGGAATTGCATACAATAAAAGGGGAAATGGCCATAACTTTGCCCCACAAACCCAGCAAAACAGCTCCAGCTACAGTCAAATCCTGATGACATCAGTAGATACAGTCCACATTTATTCATTTACTCATCCCACATTACACTGGACATCTCTGAGGTAGGGGCATACCCTGCAAAAACAAGTTGGAAATCATCATGGAGCTTTAGGGACGATCCTGAACCCAACTGTACCTAGGTAGAATAAAAGGGACCGGCAGGCTGTAGGAATTGTGTGGATACATAAGAAAGCAGGATCTGAGCACAGCAGGGTGAGAAGTGGCGGTGGTGATGAAATTTGCAGGTATTCATCAGAGTCCGCTGAGGACAGGGAAAACAAAATCCTGCTAGCCTAGAGCACGGTGGGCAAAGCCCAGGCTGTGCATGCACACCGTAAAGAGGGAAGCATGTTTGACGGACAGGAGGTCAGGGACTCATTTTACCTGAATCTGCCTGTGGAATTCCTCAATTTGTCAAGGTTATTTCTCAATTTCTATGCCACAATTCTGCAAACCACTTAGTTTAAAAAACTTTTCATTCTTGCTGGTTCTGGAGATCATGTAATTCTAGCCATTCAGGAGGCTGAAGACAGAGGACAGAAAGTAGTTCAAATGTGGGCAAATGAGCAGGATCCCATCTCAAGAAAATCATGAAAGAGAATTAGAGTTACAGTAGAGCCCAGGGTTTATTCCTCTACAAAAAAAGGAGGAGGAGGAGGAGGGGGAGGGGATCAGGAGGAGGAGGGAAAAGAAGGAAGGACATAGGGAGGGAGAGAGGAGGGAAGGAGGGAGGGAGAGAGAGGATGGCGAGTCAGAAGTGAAGGAGGAGGAAGAAGAGGAGAGAAGAGGAGGAAAGAAAAGAATGAACAAATAACATTTCTTTCCCGAATAAGAATAGTCCCCATAAAAGGACCCACATGGAATTAAGTGATTTTAAAAGTATATGAACACATGCATGCACACACAGAAAAATCACATGGTAGCTAATAAAATAAGCCTGAGAACAAGACAACATATCAATCAGACCATTTCATTATGATAATGTTCTCTAAGTAGTGGTGTGCACTGTTTCAATATGGACTCAGTGAGACTTTGTAGGTTAAGCCCTAAGTTAGCAGTTTACTGACTGGATGACCTGAAGGACTGTGGTGGTATTGTGTTCCCCAAAATATTGTGTACCTTAATAAACTTATCTGGGGTCAGAGACAGAACAGCCACTATATTAAACATGAGGATAGGCAGTGGTAGCATACGCCTTTAATCTTAGCATTACAGAGACAGAAATCCCTCTGGATCTCTGTGAGTTCAAGGCCACATTGGAAACAGCCAGGCTTGGTGACTCTTGCCTTTAATCCCAGAAAGCGAGCCTTTAATTCCAGGGAGTGGTGGTAGAAAGCAGAAAGGTATATAAGGCGTGAAGAAACTCGAGGCATTTGGCCTGGAGAAGCATTTGGCCTGGAGAAGCATTTAGGCTTTCAAGAAGCAGCAGTTCAGCTGAGGCTCATTCAGATATGAGGACATAGAGGCTTCCAGTCTGAGGAAGCAAGACCAGCTGAGGATCCAGCGAGGTGAGATAGCTGTGGCCTGTTCTGTCTCTCTGACCTTCCAGTGTTCACCCCAATAACTGGCCTCAGGTTTGATTTTATTAATAAGAACTTTTAAGATTCATGCTACAAAGGACTGTACAGCATTTCTGTGATTCAGTTTCTCCATTGGCAAAATGGAGAAGGGAATGAGTTCCTACCTAGAAGCTAAGTGCTTGAGAGATTTTGAGTGAGTACTAAGCACAATGTCAGAATCAGCACATTCTATTATCAGGATCCTCTGAAAGGAAAGCTCAAGCTAAGACTAGGGCTTACAAAGCAGACTGCATAATGATAAAAGACGAAGTTGAGGTGACTAAGTAAAAGCAATGAATAGCAAAGTGAAAGTAAACCACTGTGGAAATCGCCTGCTGGTCCACCAAATGCATCGCATTTGCATATATGGGAGGGTCATCTTCTGGAGCATTAAAGAGGAAGATTTCAAACAATTAAAGGATTTAACCTTTTCAACCACAAGGTATTTAAATTTGTCAAAGATAAAGCACATAGTTTCCAGATATGTGGGTGCAATTAGAAAACACAGTTATGCTTCGGGCGTTTTTACATTTATTGTAAGCATTACTTTAAATGTACACTTTCACTTCCAGACTTCCCTTTTCAGTGCCAATAAGCTCTTCAATTAAATGAAGGAAGAGGAGAGTCAGACCATAATCAATCAGGGAAGACACTAAATCATCATATTTTTAGGTCAAGGCTTTCTCCTTTTCATCAATGGCAGCTTATTACTATATTTGATTTTACCTTTATCTTTTCAGTATAGATTTAAGAAATAAATTAAATTCATAGTCCCCATCTTAACACCAACATTTTTATTAGGAAAGAAAGAGACATTTCTGAGACACGAAAAGGCAACTGCTATCTAGAGAAATGTCAGAACTGGACATTATCTTCTGTGAAATGCAGTATTCTTAAATCATCACAGAAGGGAATGGCATGTATTATATTGATAATACCTTATTTTGAGTTTTTGTGTTAGTGGATCATCTTCTACTAAGTAAAAATGTATAATAAAAATAAAGTAACTGGATTTCTTAGTCTTAATCTCATATAATGTCTTTAAGTGCTGGAGCTTACATAGTTTTCTATGAAATCACATAGTTATTCTCAGACACATCTAAGACCAACCAGCAATCTTTAAGGACTATTAAGCTAATCTTAGTTCAATATGAAAATGTAAGTTCTCACTTGTAAGCATTCTTCTGAAAAATATAATTAATGAAAAATATATACAATAAAAATCCTCTATTTTAGAAATACATGTCTTTTTCCATTACAATGATTTTCTCTCTCTCTCTCTCTCTCTCTCCTTCCTTTGTCTCTTCTTTCTCCCTCTGTCTTCTCTGAGTGTGTGTGTGTATGTATGTGTGTGTGTTTGAAATTTAAATACTACTGAGACTGATGTAATTTTATCAAAAAATCTTTGTAAAACCTTGGGCAAAACTTTACCATCCAAAAGATAATTCATTGTTTGCTCTTAAATTATACAAGGTACCACATACATTAAATTATGTATATAACTTCATTTTTAAAGTAATTAAGAAAAAAATCAGGACACAAAACAATTGAAATTCTTGAATCTTCAATGTGTAAGAAACAGCGTAGAGGTTTAAATAATGTTGATGAAGGCAGCTGTCTTTGAACTGTAAGTAGAATAGTTATATATTTAAGTAACATCAGTCGTTACGTAAGATATTCTGGAAGCGGTGAGGTTGTTGAGGCCATGTGAGTGAAAGAAAGCACAGAGATTCTGCATCATTTTTCTAACGTGTTTTTATCAGTACAAGTCTGTGAAACCACTCCACAGAGGGTGAACTGCTGAGTGTGAATTGAGAAGAGTAAGTTAAAAACAAAAGGACAACTAAAACCACCAGAAGGAAAGATGAATTTTTAGGAGAGAGAGAGAGAGAGAGAGAGAGAGAGAGAGAGAGAGAGAGAGAGAAGAAAGAAGGAAGGAGGCTAAGTCTTGTGTTGGACTAGGAACCTAGCCTGTAGCAAGAGGATCATGAGTTCAAGGCCAGTCTGTGCTAATTAGCTAGTTGCAGGTCAGAATCAGAAAGATGGGGACCCTGTCTAGAGAAAGAAATCAAGGAAAGAAAGAAGAAAAGAAGGAAGAGAGGGGAAGGTGGCAAGGAAGAAGGGAAAGAGGTAAGGTGGGTAAGAGTTTAACCCATTAATGCTACACAAAGTTTAAGAGCAGAGATTTGTCCACATTGTATAATTAAGATATGACGTGTGACCTTTACAGAAGGGTATGTAGATGGTAGTAGGGGCTATGCACCAGTGATTAGCTTCAGTAGTTGTTAGAGGCATAAAAGTTAGTAACAGAGGTGGCTGTTACGAGTATCCTCTCCAGAAATACAATGTGAATGACTAGCTTAACAATACCAGGAGAGAGATCACACAACCGTGCTGTGAAATAAAGCCACAGCCACAGGAATATAACTATTTCAGATCACCCTCTAAGTCTTTTCAATATTTTAAGAAGTCTTAAACATATTTCTTCAGCATCAAAGTTCTAGTCCTTGAGCACTGCAGGGTCTGCTCTTGCCTCCGGCATGTGTGTTCACACAGTTCCCTTGGCTTTGATGGTACAAGTTTCCTCGGCTGCCTTGGCTGCTTTTGATATTGCAGCAGGGAGAAATTATCTCTTCCTTCATTTTTAAATGTGTGTTGTTTAATTCATAACTTAGGTCACTATGTCTGACCTCTCCTCAATCCTGATATGATGTTTCTTCTATCACTTTAATTCCTGCTTTATCTGTGTTTCTCTGAAGTGAGGAAAACATCTTTTACTTCTATTACCCTGTCTCTATTGCATGAATGGCATGGCTAGAATTTTTTTCCTGACAATAGTATTGTGGATTTTTAATTAGTTTTATTAAATAATTAATTAGTTAGTTTATTTATTTATCTGTGTCGATAAGTAGAATGTATACGCCATAGTTCAGAGTTGGACATCGGAGTATAACCTGCAGGAACTGAAACCTCCATTCACGATGGGGGTCCTGGAGATCAAACTCAGGTTATCACACTTGCCAGCAAGTGCCTTTACCTGTTGATTCATCTCTTCACCCTAGATGTTTTTAACATCTTTCCAGGCACTAAGTAGATGTCGGAATCAATTACCAAGCCACACAATAGTCAGAGCAACCTGTACTCTCAACAGTATTTCAGGGGCATAGGCACGCAGACAGTCTGCTCAGAAGTAAGCCCATGGCTGTACAGTGCCGATAACAGATGGGAAATGGCTGAATAAAAAATGAACTTAGAGAAGTTTGAGGTTCGTTAAACAAGTATATGTTCAACGTCTGTTGGTTTTTGAGAAAACTAAAGATGGTCTTTCTATACACCTAGTACATTGTTGAAGGTAGACACTCAATACCTAGCTTGGACACCAATTTATTTTAAAAGATCCAACATAATATTAACTGATCAAATGAAAGTATAATTATAAGTAGCCAGCCAATAAAGATACAACATTATACCAAAGTAATGAATCCCATCTACTTAAAAATACTAAATTAACAGCAAACCATAACAAAAAGAAGTATAATACGATGAAACAACAGCCATCACATTGAGGTTGGACAACACAAACTGACAGAACGAAAAGAACCCAAGAGAAGGCACAAAAATCAGAGACCCACTTGTCCACACACTCAGGAGTCTCATAAAAGAGTCTCATAAAAACATGAAACTGAAAGCCATTATATTTTGTTGTTATCTCTTAGAAGCCTGTTCTTTTCTAGTGAGAGCAGAAAGGGAGTTGATTTATATGGGAGGGGAAGTGGGAAGGAACTGGGAAGAGTAGAGGTCGGGGAAACTACAGTTAGGACATATTGTATGAGAAAAGAATTTATTTTCAATAAAAGGGGGAAGAAGAAGTGATAAACCACAAATCAATGGGTAGTAATTTCTAAGCTGTATATGTTTTTAATGATTTTATTTCTTTGCCACTCTTATGTAAAATGAGTTTCAGAAAACAAATTCTTTTTAAAATAATACCTCATGCTTATATTGAAAAGTCACTAGAATTGTCTTATATGCAATGAGATGAGTTGGATACTATGTATTTAAATTTCAAAGAGCATATTGAAGCAAATTGTTCTATTTTAAACAGCAGAAACTGAATTTAGCTTGTATAAGTAGTAATCTAGGACAAGGAAATGGCTGTTCTTGTACATTATTACAATTATTTAATTGTAACGTGTAGACAAATTTCTAAAAGGTCTTATTAATAAAAACAAACCTGGAGCCAAGTGTTGGGGTGAACGCTGAAAGATCAGAGAAAGAGAATAAGCCACATCCAACCTCACCTTGCCAACTTCTCAGCCGATCCTGTTTCCTTAAAGTGGAAGCTTCTGAGTCTTCAAATGGATCTCTGCTGAACTGCTGCTAAAAGCCTAAAAGCTTAACAAGCCTAGTTCCTGGTCCTCACACCTTATATACCTTTCTGCTTCCTGCTATTATTTCCTGAGATTAAAGGTGTATGTCACCATGTCTGGTGGTTCCCAATGTGACCTTGAACTCACAGAGATCCGGATGGATCTCTGCCTCCCAAATGATAGGATTAAAGGTGTGTGTGCCACCATTTTCTGGCCTCTGTGTCTGTCTAGTGCCTGTTCTGTCCTCTGACCCCAGATAAGTTTATCAGGGTGCACGATATATTGGGGACACAATATCACCATAGTAATGTAAATTTAATTTTGTCTATTTTATAATTCTTGAACTAATAATAGATAGCTGCTTCACAAAACAAAAATCCCACCCCTCCAAAATATTAAACTAAATTTAAACTTTCTTCAGAATGAATATTGATAGGATTAAGACAATATCAGTTAACTCTCATTAAAATGCTGAAATCAAGTGTCATTATTTTTTAATAACATGAAATTAGATGTTAACTTTCCAAAATGTGTTATTATGCATAAATAAAATAGACTAGTTTACTATTGATGAATATTTGCCCCTTCATACACTCTGATTGGTTTTTGTTTTTCATCTTTAAAATATTGCCAATCAATTAATTTCTTTTGAGCACCAAGTCCTACTTGTTACATATGAGATAGTTAACAGAATCTTTTTGATATTATTCTTTTTAAATAAAATGTTAAATGAATAAGACCCTGAGATTTCTTCTTAAAACATTTTTATATTCTTGTAAAATCCTTATCCAAATGATTTATTATTGACTAAATAAGAGTGAAGATCATAAGTTTATTAATTGTGAGATTTATATCCTCAACATTAAAGTGAGTGAATCAAATGTAAATTCCATGTCATATGCAAATGTACAATAGATTTATTTAAGCTAAAAAATTTAACCAAGGAATACAATGATTCACACTAAAAATTCTTTTGAAGCATACCTAACAAAATTTGCATTAGAAGCCAAGGTGTTATCTTCACCTCACACGTGTGAAGTGTGTTCTGTCCCTTAAGCAAGTCCACCTTTGGTGGCTGTTCTTGGTTGTCAACTTGACTACATCTGGAATCAAGTAGAGCCCAAGTAGAGCTGGGCATGCCTTTGGGGGATTTTCTTGATTGGATCATTTGAACAGGGAAGATCTACAGTACCGTTGGAACCCTGCTTCTGGGAGCAGCTCATATAAAAGGACACGAAGGAGCCGGGCATTGGTGGCACACGCCTTTAATCCCAGCACTCGGGAGGCAGAGCCAGGTGGATCTCTGTGAGTTCGAGGCCAGCCTGGGCTACCACGTGAGCTCCAGGAAAGGCGCAAAGCTACACAGAGAAACCCTGTCTCGAGAAACCAAAAAAAAAAAAAAAAGGACACGAAGGAAGCTTTGCTCTTTGTCTACTTGCCCTACTTTGCCTACTTTTATTGGCAAGTTCATCTATCCAGCGGCTGAGGCCTTCTTTCAATGGTATTAGAACCTCCTCCTTCAGGATTCCAGCATAGACTGAAACATTCTGTTTTGTGGACTGAACAACTAACAGATTCTTTGCCTTTCCACTGGGAAGCAGCTATTGTTGGACTAGCCCAAGCACAGGCTGTAAACCACTCTAATAAATCCTGTATGTCCATGTCACTCCAGGTTCCATCAATTTGATACAAATGTCTTTCAAGTTGGACAGAGTGTTGGTTGTTCAGTGTTGTGTTACATGAGACTAAATGTTCTCCAAATTATATCTTCATTTCACATATTCCCTCCATCTTTATATTAAACTTCCTCATAGTCACTTGTAAGTAGACAGAGTTCATAATTTATTTACTTTATGTAATATCAAATATTTTGAGAATAAGTAATTACATACTCCGTGAAAACTAAGATACTGTGATATCTAGACTTTTAGTAAATTGAGATTTGCTGTGAGAAGAGATTGAAATGATGCTCTTATAATTTTATAATCACCCAGCCAAAGGCTAGTTTGGTTTCATAGAAGATAAGTATGTTAATGATAATTTTTAATTTTCCTATTATTAGTGTAGCTTTATATTTAGAAGAATTACAGAACAAAATAATTATCTATCTTGAGTACAGAGCTTTTATTTCTAGCTGTCCTACATAAATTCTTTAGTCAAAAAAATCAAAGCTTTGTAGAACAAATGAATTAATTGAGAAATTAATTGGGCCATGTTTCTACTTTTAAAAATCAAGTTATACTTTAGTGAGTCTTGGAAAACTTTTTTAAAACCCATAATAAATCAGAACATACTAATTTTTGGAAATATGTATCTTATGCAAGACATTTAACAGAAATATTATTAATGAAAGAAAATGATGAACTATTTTAAATAATTTTGTATAGTTAAGGAACATCATTATTTCTTAACAATGCAAATGTTTTTTGCATTAACTTTCAGTTAAAAGACCCAATTCTCAAAGATTTCCTATTACAAAATTTTCAGTTCCTACAAATATAATCTGTAACAAAAATCTGTAACACAAGTATAAGAAGGGACATTGTGTAACCCAAATTGGATGATATGTTACTCTTTATTTATTTTGGTGATTTTTTCATCTTCCCTTACTATTTTCATATTGCATTGAAGAAATTAAGTAGGATACTGTAGAAGATTTTGAAGAACTTTAAAACACGTCTATAAGACTTATAGTGTTTAAATTTAAACCCAACCAGCATTTGGGGGCCCTTTAAGAAAAAAAAACACTGCAGCTGCTTCATAGAGACCTTAATAATGCTCAGAATTAGAATACTTATTGTCCATTTTAAGTTAAATGTGTAGCACACAAAGATCCTGGGATTTACAAGAAATAGCATTTCCCCATTGAAGGGGCTAGAATGAGAAGGACTCTGGGTGATACTCAAGGAGTTCAGCTTTCTTTCTTAGACAATTAAGCATAAAGTGAAAATTCTTTGTCCATTCCTACATTGTGATTTATCAGTGAACACAGGTAGGGAGCAGCACCTGACAAGGGGTGTGTGGAAGGGAATGGAGGGACCCTCTAACAGGAAGATACATTTCAGTTCACATGGAGCTGATGCCCTGCTCCATCTTGTAAGTACCTCCTCCAATCACTTAAAAGACTATGAGTCAGGCCAGTGTGTCTAAGGGAAGAAAGGGAGGAAATTAATCTACTTGCTCCCTTAGTCAATGGCACATCTGTGGATTGTTGAATATCTTGAATTTACAACTTTAGGTAGAAACTCTAAGTGGTATTGGCATCTCCATGTCCACATCAATAGGAACTTTCACAGTAGGAAGCAAAACATATTTCTCTTGATTTAAAATTGTCTGTGAGGGGTTATTTTAAGATGTTGTAGCTGCAAATACAAAATTTTAAGGAAACAGAAATCAAATTAATAGGTAAACCTCTGAACATTTGCTATTACATGCTAACCCAGCTTATCCTTAATAATAAAGTAATTGCATATGGAATGTGAAGCCCCCCCCACACACACACACAGGTTAAATATATGCCACTGGCTTGCGGTAGCAATAGCTAAGAGACTGAGTAGATGTTGAAATTTGGGAAAATGGCAAACTATGTTTCTTGAAACAAATATTTGGTAAAAGCTGTTGGCTGCAGTGATTTGTGAGGCGACATACGTACTGAGTCAGCCTACAGTGTTAGGAGAAAATGTTAGAGAACAGACTGCTAAGAGTGTGTGTTCTGTGGAAATGGTTATATTCAGTGTGAGAACCAGAAGACACCTACCCAGAAGAAAGGCCGAATCAAAATCAGAAATGAAAGGAACATTCAAAACACCAGGCGGTGGTGGCGCACGCCTTTAATCCCAGCACTCAGGAGGCAGAGCCAGGCAGATCTCTGTGAGTTCGAGGCCAGCCTGGTATCCAAAGCGAGTTCCAGGAAAGGCACAAAGCTACACAGAGAAACCCTGTCTCGAAAAAGCCAAAAATAAATAAATAAAGAAATAAATAAAGAAATAAATAAAGAAATAAATAAATAAAAAATAAAAAAATAACAAAACACCAGGGACTTAACAGTTTGACAATTGGTGATTTCTTTCTTTGTGTGACAGACCATGATGAAAAGCTAGGGACAAATGGGATCTTCGGATGTCGGTGGGGGAACAGGTAATACGGCAATCAAAGAGAGGCGTGCTTGAATAATTATTTGATTAAAATTGTGCACATGTTGAAAGAACAAGTACAGTTTTCTTTGAGAGTATTCTAAGAAAACAAAAGAATGGAGTAGTGGGGCTGTTTTGCCTACAGAAAGAGGAACCCATGCAGAAATTCTATAGCAGAGCCCAATGTGGTGGCACATGCCTTAAGTTCATTCAACACTTGCAAGGCTGAGGCCAGAGGACTGTGAAAACAGCCAGCTAAAACAACTAAGTGAGTGTGAAGCCAGCCGGGGTTGCAAGGTACCCTATTTATTAAAAACAAAACAAAAACAAGGAAGTATGGCAGCCTGGTCAGGTAGCACACGCTTACAATCTCAGCAATCAGGACTCGAGGCAGGAGGATAGTTTCTTTGAGGTCATCCTGGACTATATACAGCAAGATCCTATCTTGAACAAAACAAAGCTAAACTCTGGAGCAGAGAGGAAGCATTTGTAAACCAGTGACTCCCATGGTAAGGACAGCAGCATTCTAACTCGATTATATCTCCAACTTGCACAATAATTGAAGCAGAATAAACACTTACACATAGTGTGATGGGGAAAAATAAATCCAGGGAGAAAGTATTACAACAACTGAGAAAATACAAGACTCCTATGGAGTAAAATTTATATATGATGGCTTGCTGGAGAAAATCTGTTAATTCTTCTCTTAGGCACAAGTATTATTTAAAGACAACGTTAGGTTTATGAGTGCCTCATGTGCTGGGTAGAACTAAACTAATTCTCAAATTCAAATTAAATTCTCAGGGCTTATAAAAGAAATTATTTTTTCTTGCTATCTGAAATGAATGTATGTTAAGAAGAAATATGGGATGGGTTTACTTATGTAGTACTTCCAATATAAAGTTGGAATTTATGGCCTACATTAATTATATAAGCTATAAAACAATGGTTCTGCTCTCTAGCTTTAAAATGTACTTTTACTCCATAGTAGCATGATGGTTTCTTCTGGTTGTTTCTATTTTTTTTTTTTTGTTAAAGACAAAGAAAGAATGACTATGCTGGAAGGTCCAGCCTGAGACCTCATTTTCCAGTTTTCTGTACATGATACAATTTTATCCCAAAATATTTTCTTCAGAAATTACTCAGTTAATTGTAACCTAGGAGGACAATAGTACAATTATTTATATCCTGTTTTAAACTTGGGTGTTTTATAGATTCACGTGGAGTTACTGGGCGTGGGGAGCAGAGTAAGACAATCTTGTAATTCTAACCTGTGACTGTCTAATTGAACCCTTCATTTCCCAACATGCCCAGTGCCCCATGCTCTCAGTTCCCACGCGTTAATTGTCGTGCTAGAAACCCCATCCAAGGACTGAGGGATCTGGATGCAGAGATCCACGGCTAGGCCCGGGGTGGAGCTCTGGGAGTCCAATTAGTGAGAAAGAGGAGAGTTTATATGAGCGAGAATTGTTGAGACCAAGGTTGGATAAAGCACAGGGATAAATAACCAAAAGAACGGAAACACATGAGCTATGAACCAATGGCTGAGGGGCCCCCAACTGGATCAGGCCCTCTGAATGGGTGAGACAGTTGATTGGCTTGATCTGTTTGGGAGGCATCCAGGCAGTGGGACCAGGTCCTGTGCTCATTGCATGAGTTGGCTGTTTGAAACCTGGGGCTTATGCAGGGTCGCTTGGCTCGGCCAGGGAGGAGGGGACTGGCCCTGCCTGAACTGAGTCTACCAGGTGGATCTCAGTCCTCCAGGGAGGTTTTGCCCTGGAGGAGGTGGGAATGGGTGGTGGGCTGGGGGGAAGGGGAGGGGGGCGGGAGGGTAGAGAACAAGGGAATCCGTGGCTGATATGTAGAACTGAAGTGTATTGTAAAATAAAATAAAATAAATTTAAAAAAAGTAAAAGTAATATAAAAAATAAGCCACGTAAAGATGAAAATCACAAAAAAAAATAAAAGTGTGAACCACCAAAAAAAAAAAAAGAAAAGAAAAGCATCGCAGCTAATGTCATAATGAGTTTTTGCTTCCTTAGTAACTAGAGTGATTTTTTTTTTATAATTATGAATATCTGTTACATTTCTCATTGGTGTGACAAAGGTGATTTAAGGAAGAATTTATTTTTGCTCAGAGTTTGATAATACAGTCCATTATGCCAGGGAAAGGAGGCATGGTGTCAGGACTGTGAAGTCACTGGTCACATTGCATGGTCAGGACGTAGACAAAGAGGACTGGTAGTATTCTACTTGTCTTCTCATTTTTATTCAGTCTGGCATCCCAACAGTGCCACCCCCACTCAGGCTGGGGTCTTACCACTTCAGTTAAAACTCCCTGGAAACACCCTCACAGACGTGCCCAGACATTTGTCTCCTAAGTGATTCTAAATCCTGTCAACTTGACAATCAATTACACATCACACTAACTTAGAATGTTGTTATTCCTTTTAGAAATGTTCAGCAGAAATGAACAAAAAAAATCATTGTATAGAGAATGAGGGGAATCAGATTGCACTGTTTATGAATGAGTGCAAAGAAAACGAATATAGAATGAACGCCCAACAAGTTTGTTCAGGAAGGAATAGATGGAAGAAGGGAGCTAAACCCCCAAAACAAGAGAAAATGTGCTAATTATTAGAAGAAGGTCTTAGCAGGTCCCAAATAACAGGGGAGAAACTAAAAATAATACCTTAGTGTAGAGAAGAATGAAGGGGTAGTTTGAATCTTCTTCTGCAGAGAAAAAAAAACACCAATTAAAGTGATGCAAAGATGAAAAGTTGCAGAAGGATTCAAGAACATGTTGGATGAATTTTCCTTCCCCATTTAATTAGGAGACTAGATAAACTGCAGAAAAAACATTTTATTCCTGTTACTAAGCAAGCAACAAACTTTCACTCGCTTTATGTTATAATTTTTACAAAACTCATTGTTGTTTTGATATATGACAAGTGACAAACAGCCTCCTCAGACTTCTCTTCAGGAAACATGAGCTAACATGAGCACATGGAATAAATGTAATTCAACTAAAGATTAATTATATACTTAGGCCAATAGTAAGAAAAAATACCACTCTAGAAGCCAAGGCTACAGCAAAGATTCTTGCATCTAAGCTGAAATTATGCCCAGATCAAAAGTGGGACACTCCTAAGGTCATTCAAATATTTTTAATGATTATGATAATAGTTAATATGTTTTAAAATCTCATAAAAATTTTCCTTTGAAAAGATAAAATCATTAACATTTGAAGATACAAAATAATCCAGCAACTAAGTCTGGCTGACAATGACAATAGATTATGATAATATCACTCACTAGCATAAATCTTTGGAAATATGAAAAGGCAAGGAGTCTTCTTAGCACATGGTCATATGCTCATCGTAACTGTGAAATATTATAATTCTACTGTCTATTCTCTCTATGAAAGTTAGCTCCTTCAGGAAGTCTTAATGAATAATAAAACTGACTTGATTCTTCCCTCTGCATTCAACTTCTCTGTCGTGTTATTAATGATTAATAATGACTGCATTGCACAATCATTTCTTCTTCTCCAGACAAATGCAGCATTTTTAATATAGGGCTTTTATTTTTTAGTTATAAAGGAGGTACAAAGATACTCTGAACATACAGAACAACTGAAATACAAATAAAAATGTCAGCCAACAGCTCCACTCGATTTTTTAAGTCCGCTTATTAAAATGTCTAGGCTTCAGTAAGTCTTTTCATCATACTGTAGAACAAGTAGCATATTTTTTGCATATATTATATTGTATCCATTGATATTTTTACATTTTACAGTAGATGGCTTGAACTTAGAGCTAAGCATGAATAAGAATACATAATACTAGTTCAAGAATATCTTAGCTGAACCAAAATTGACAATTCATAATTTTAAAAATCTTATATAAATGCTTCTCAACACATTTACAAGGATAGTGTCCTTTGGCAAAGGTCTAAAAGTGCTTGTAAAAGCTGAATATAATAACACTGATATTCTGCTGCTTATTAACAGCACAGAACATCCTATTACAATTAGATGTAAATACTACAAACTGAATTTAATATTAGGCTGTCTTTAAAACCCCACTTTGCGGCAGGTCTTCAAACACTTAAGGCACAGCAGGAGGTTAACTCCGTCTTCAAATATTAAGCCAAATCCTTTTTTTTAACCCCATAAGCCTTACTGAAAGCAAGGACTCCATTTTGAGAGAGAATATTCAACCACCAAAGGAGAAAACTGGAGTTACCAACTATCATTCATTCATACAGGTTCAGTGTCTACAATACAAAGGTAGAGGATAGAACACAACTGATAGTTAGATGATATAGGTAGATGATAAATGATAGGTGTTATACTTTAGAATTATATAGATATAGATGATACATTATAAATTATAGACATATAGATAGATGATAGATAATTTGGTTTTGGTCTCAGAAAACAAATTTATCTACATGCATTCTCATGATTGAAATCAGGTTGTATCTTAAAGTGATAAACACTCTTTGCCATGCTTACATAATATGCTTCATCTACACAAGTTCCATGAAGGTTTTAAACTTCCTTGTATTTGCAAGGACTCCCAGTATTTGCCCATTCGACAGTTCTTTACAATATGTTACAAATATATTAATGCTTAATATAAAAATATATTTATAGTAATTTTATCTAATAACCTATGCACCTGCCATACATTCATCTAGTAAAGGAGTTGCTACCAAACTACATACTCCATGTGCTCTAAATTTTCTGTAATCTACAAGGCGATGTGGTAATATTCATTTCACAAATTCAGCAGAAGAAATATAACAGTCTAACATCACCCTCCATCCACCTGTGAGGGGTGTACTGCCCCATGCTGTCTGGCAACCTAATGTGGGCAGTACCAGCACACTTCTACCTCATTTTAAGCCCTTTGTGAATTTGTTGTTCTCTTCTGGCATTGCTTTAGGAGATCCAAACACCAAGAAGCTTAAAATATGTAGTCCATTTGCATATTTGAAAAATGTAATAAAAAACAGATCATATGAAATATTTCTGTATGTCTCCTATAAAAGCCATCCCTAATTCATTTCCAGAAAAGAAAAACTAATAGAATGCTGCTAGCCATTGAAACAATGCTCCTTTTCTTTCTCTGGTTCTGCTGATTCCTCCTTATTTTTAATTTTTTTTATTACATAGAAATGCCAAGTGTAGGGCCAGTAGAAGAAATTATTGTTAAGTAGATGTTTATTTTCAGGCATTTATAATAAGATGATCAGTTTTATTTCTCAAAACCAAAGAGCCCAATGATAGATAACAAGGACTCAACCCTAACTTATCAGAGGCAGATGCACTCTATACAAAGTTATTTGCTTTCTCTGTTTTATGGGCATTGCCACTCTCCTTAAAATTGAGTCTATAAATAATATATAAGTGCAAATCTATCAGATGGTGTATGTTTACTTGTATAATACTAATAATTCAAGATTTATATCTTGCATTTTAGCCAAGAGAATCTGATTAAATCATAAGCCTACTGAACATAATTTTTCAATTCTATGGATTTTTGCTAAAAAATTAAAATGATAGAGATGAAACAGATTTACTGGTGAAGTGAAATGTCAGAGTGTAAATGTGAGATTGGATGCAGGAGAATAATAGGCACAATCGCCAATGCTAGCAAAGCTGGCTATAACATGAGACAGGTCTCTCTTCAAAACTTTCCAGCTTCCTTATTCTGAAATTAGGGTATCCATCACATCTTCCTCATGGGGTAGAACTAAACATTAAACTTGATATTTGATAAAATACGTTAAAGGATTTCCATATAGAATTGGCCATTCCTCATCAAAGCTGATATATAAAGCGTGGAGAAGTTAAATGTTTTCAACATCTACCAAGGTACAGTCAGAACAAGTTCAGTTACCATGGCAACCATCCAACTTCCCTGACTACACGAGAACAGACTTGAAAGAAGGGACTACACGTCTGGTAGAGGTGTGGTGCTTACACCCTTTCCTCTGGAATTACGGTAATCAGATTTCTGTCACTGTGACAAAATACTTGAGATAATATTTGTTTACATGTGTGTCTACATAGGTGGTCACAGAGTCCAGAAGAGGTCACTGGGTCCACTGAATCTGGAGTTGAAGATGGTTGTGAACCACTAATATGAGTGCTAGGAACTGAACTTGGATCCTCTGCAAGAGCAACAAGTACTCTTTTTTTTAATTATCATTAAATTTTTTTATTTATTTTACATACCAACCACAGTTTCCCCTACCTCCTCTCCTCCTGTTCCCTCCCCCATCTCCTTTCTACCATGCTCCCACCACATCTACTTCTCAGAAAGGGTAAGGCCTCCCATAGGAATCAAGAAAGCATGGCATATCAAGTTGAGGCAGGACCAAGCTCCTCCTCCTGCATCGAGAATGAGCGAGGCATCCAACTATAGGGAATAGGTTCCAAAAAACCAGCTCATGCACCAGGGACAGATCCTGTCCTGCTACAGGCCCCACAAACAGACCACGCTACACAACTGTCACCCATATGCAGAGGGTCGGTCCCCTGCAGGCTTCTTAGCTGTCAGTCTAGAGTCTGTGAGCTCCCACGAGCTCAGGTCAGCTGTCTCTTAACCATTCAGGTTTCTCTCTGGTCACAAGACAATCAGTTTAACAGAAGAAATTCTTGAAACTTTTAGTCCATTGTTAGTTGTCTTACTGTCTGAGGGCCTATGGCAAGGCATCATGTTATGGGGGTACCAAGTGGCAGAGGAAGCTGTTCAACTTATGGTAACCAGGAACCAAAGATGGAGAGGAAGAGGTGACCCCTTCAAGGTCACACTTCAGTAACCTAAGACTTCCTATTAGATCTTACCTATTAAAATTTCCATGACCCTCCAATGATAACAGACTGGGGACTAATTTTCTAACATGTCAGCCTTTGGTAGGACAGGTATGATCTAAGCTATAGCTCTGTGGAAGGGTGGGTTAGTTCCTAATAAGTCATAGTGAAGGAAGCTACAATGAAATTACTTAATACCTTGGCTTTCTACAAAACTGGGGTCCCTTTGGTTTAGTGATCTCCATGCTGAAAAATTTGCTGCAGCTCTCTGACATTGCAGTTACTTTGAATGGGCTTTGAGAAGATGAGGAAGCACTTTAATTATTTGGAGGGTATAATTATAGACACTAGTTTCTACTTAGTCCATGACTTTAGAAACAGTGTTAGATCATAATGTGATAAGCAATTGTGGTGTTCCATGTGTAAAAGAAAAATTTATTCTGCATTTACCCTGTCTCAGATGTCTCAAATAGCAAAAACAGAACACTCCCCAGTTCTCCATTCTCCTCATAAAACACATGGGATGTTCATGTGGATTTTTTCATTAGATGCTGAAAAAGCCATTGACAAAATCCCACACTCTTTTATGATAAAAGTCTTGGAGAGATCAGAGATATGAGGGACATACATAAATATAATAAAAGCTATGTATAACAAGCTGAGAGCCAACATCAAAATAAATGGAGAAAAACTCAAAGCAATCCCATGAAAATCAGGAACAAGACAAGGCAATCCACTCTTTCCATATCTATTCAATATAATATTGGAAGTTCTAGCTAGAGCAATAAGACAACAAAAGGAGATCAAGGGAATACAAATTGGAAAGAAAGAAGTCAAAGTATTGCTATTTGCAAAGGACATGATAATATACATAAGTGACCCCAAAAATTCAACCAAGGAACTCTTACAGCTTATAAACAACTTATAAACCACCTGATAGCAAAGTAGCTATACACGAGATTAACTCAAAAAAATAAGTAGCCCTCTTATATACAAATGATGAAAGGGTGGAGAAAGAAATCAGGGAAACAACACATTTCACAGTAGCTACAAACAACATAAAATATCTTGGGGTAACTCTAACCAAGCAAGTGAAAGGCCTGTATGACAAGAACATCAAGTCTTTGAATCAAGAAATTGAAGATGATGTCAGAAGATGGGAAGATCAGTAGGATTAACACAGTAAAAATGGCAATCTTGCCAAAAGCAATCTATATATTCAACACAATCCGCATCAAAATTCCAACACAATTCTTTATAGACCTTTAAAAAAACAATACTCAACTTCATATGGAAAAACAAACAAAAAAGGATAGTTCAAACAATTCTGTACAATAAAAGAACAGTCATAGGTATCACCATCCCTGATCTCAAACTTTACTACAGAACCATAGTGATAAAAACAGCATGTTATTAGCATAAAAGCAAACAGATGGATCAATGGAATCTAATTGAAAACCTCCTGAAACTTAAAAGGTTCTATAAGGCAAAGGACAGTGTCAATAGTACAAAACAGCAGCCTAAAGAATGGGAGACCCCAAATCTGACAGAGGGCTGATCTACAAAATATATAAAGAACTCAAGAAACTAGATATAAAAACACCCAAATAATCCAATTAAAAATGGGGTTCAGACCTAACAAAAGAATCCTCAACAGAAGAACCTCAAATGGCAGAGGAACACTTAAAGAAATGTTCAACATCGGGGAAACGCAAATCAAAATGAATTTGAGATTCCATCTATACCTGTCAGAATGACTAAGATCAAAAACACAAATGATACTTTATACTAGAGAGGATGTGGAGCAGGGGAACACTCCTCCATTGCTGGTGGGAGTGCAAACTTTGGAAATCAGTATGGCAGTTTCTCAGAATATTGGGAATCAATCTACCTCAAGACCCAGTGATACCACATCCTGGAGCACCTAAAGGATACTCAATCACACCATAAGGACACTTGCTTCAGTATGTTCATAGCAGCATTATTCATAATAGCCAGAACCTGAAAACAACCTAGATGCCCCTCAACTAAAGAATGGATAAATAACATGTTGTACATTTACACAATGGAGTATTACTCAACTGTTAAAAACAATGACATCAGGAAATTTGAAGGCAATTGGATGGAACTAGAAAAAAAAATCATCCTGAGTGAGGTAATCCAGACCCAGAAAGATAAAAATAGTGTGTACTCACTCATAAGTGGATATTAGCTGTAAAATAAAGGATCACCATGCTACAATCCACAGACCCAGAGAGGCTAGGTAACAAGGAGGACCCAAAAGGAAACTAATGGATTTCCCTGGAAAGGGGAAATAGAAGAGTTATCCTAGGTGGTCTGGGGGCAGGTGGGGATGGGAACTTGAAAAACTGGGTTGGGGGTGGGGGAGAGAATACTGAAAGAAATGACTGGAAGTGGAGGTGCTTTCGAGGACTAGTAAAACCTTATGTAAGGGAAACTCCCAGGAATCTACAAGGACGACCTTAGCTAAGACTCCTAACAATAGCAGATATGTAGCCTGAACTGGCCACCTCCTGTGATCAGATTGGTAACTACCCCAATTGTCATCACAGAGCCTTCATTCAGTAACTGATGGAAACAGATGCAGTGACCCACAGCCAAACATTAGGAAAAGCTCGGGGAATCCTGCTGAAGATAGCCAGAAAATTTACAGAAACAACTAACCTGGATCATAGGGGCTCACAGAGACTGAACCAACAACCAGGAAGCCTGCATGAGATTGACCTAGACCCTCTACATATATGTGACAGTTGTGTAGATTGGTCTATTTGTGAGACTCCTAACAATGGGAGCTGGGGCTGTCCCTAATGCTTTGGCTGGCTCTTATGAACCTATTGTTCATACTGGGTTGCCTTATCCAGCCTAAACCCAAGGTGAGAAACTTAGTCTTCCCACAACTTGATATACCATGCTTTGTGGACATCCACGGGAGGCCTGGCCTTTTCTGAACAGAAGCAGAGAAGGAATAGATTGAGGAAGAGTAAAGGGTGGGGGAGGGAATGGGAGGAGAGGAGGGAGAGGAATCTTCCTTTGGGATGTAAAATAAATCAATTAAGTAAAAAAATATTAACCACAAAAATAAAATAAAGAAAGCACATGGGAACCAGAAAAATAGAGCTCTACTATTTCTATGGGGGACTCTGGGCCAAAAAGGGGAACTAATCCTTGTGTGTGTTGGGAGCTTGGATTTCTGGTTGCACAAAATTGAAGGTTGCCTGTTTTCCCCGAGTGGGTCTTCAAACACAGGGTGGGAAGATTAGGCTGAATATGACAAAAATCCAAACAGTCTACGGCATTAACAGAAACTAGCAAAGCAAATACAATCAAACGGTCATACAGGTAAAACCCGAGGATAATAAAAATGTTAAAGATTCTCATTAATAAGCAACAGCACACTGAAAATTTTTAAGTAATAAGAGAAGGAAATTTAAATTTACAAAGGTATTCAGAAAGGAAAAGAAATCAGTCACCTCCTAGGGATGGTTCCATGCTACTTGTCAAAACAAATCTTTCTTAAATGTGTACATGTTTCATGTGCTTGTATGATTAAACTACTCAAAAACTAGAGAATGCTAGTAAAGATGTACTCAATTACAACTATTTGGTTTTTTAATACAAATCAGTCATTTTGATAGGTAGTTTATGTATGTGCTAGCATTCATATTTTATAAGCTGATGTGGATAGATAAGAAAACAGTTGGAAAAATATTTTTAAAGTCCAAGATCACCTAATTATTAAACATGGAGCTGAAAAGGAAAGTAACCTGATTCCAAAAACCCATGCCCTTCACCAAAATATGTCCCGTCTCCTAATTTTTCTCCTTCATGTTCCAAAATAAATGTCATTTGGGATCAGACCAGTTTTACTACACAGTGACCTTCCTGTCTGACTTCATGCTAATGCTTCTACCTGGACTGTCACTGCTACTTCTCTGTAATTCCTAATTTTTAGCCAATATTCAAAGCTCATTGTGACCCTTATTGTTCTTTTAAAAGGACATGCATACAATTTATATGTATAGAGAATACACAAGCATATTTGGAAACATGTATTTGGTTGAATAAATAAAAATTAAACATCTTTAAATCATTGGCTTTTTTACTAATTTTTGTCTTCCACCATTCTAAATCCTGTCTGTGCTTTGCGGCAATAAGATCTTGAAGTTTCTGACAATCTCTGATGTTTGCTACCTCACACACTTTTCTATTTAATTGCTTTCATGAATGTAGTCTTCTGTTTGCATAGTTCCTGTACAATTGAGAAAATGTTACAGACAGAGCTGTAGTTTATGAAAGAATAGAGCAACCTGGAACAAGAGACCAAATAGATTTTAACTACTTAACTAAAACAATCCATAAATACAACAAAACACGATGCCAAGATAACCTTTGTAGTTAAGTTTCAAACAATTACCTTTTCCCCATTAATGACAGTCATGCAATGTAGAGAGAAAATAAATCCTGTTTAACTTTTTAAGAATTTTTTTTTCATGAATGTGACTCGCTATCTGGATTGTCAAATGCAAGTGACCACATCGTCAATCAATATACATAAATCTATCTTGATTTCTCCCAACCTTAAAACAGGACCTTTTGTGGTAGAAAATTCAGCATTTAGAATGCCTGTATTCAGCTCTCATACCATCCTTGTAACACTGTCTTCCTGTGTGGCCTTTGACCAGTTTCTCTCCATCTTGACTTACCTACAAAACTACAACCATCTAAATTGATAGTGAACATTTTATATCTTTTAAAGTGGTTTAAATTTTATTTGTTTTTTAAGTTTTCATACAAGTACATATTATAAACTGAACATATTCCTCTGTCCTCCCGGCTCTCATCCTCCCCACCTCCTTAGTCCCCCTGTGCCCCTAGACAGTTTCATTTCTACTTTCATTTGTATATATGTTCATGATTGTATATCTATATAAAATCTAAGAACCACAAGTGAGAGAAAACATATGATATTTACCTTTCTGAGACTGGCTTGATTTGCTTAATACAACTGTCCCTCTTTGATTATAGAGTGGAAAGGCATTTCTGTGTATTTTTTTATTTAAATTTTTTTCCGTTTTACATACCAACCACAGTCCGCTCTCCCTCCCTTTCTCCTTCTCACCCGCACCTTCCCTCCAGCCCTCACCCCATCTGCTCCTCAGAGAAGATAAGGCCTCCCATGGGGAGTCAACAAAGTCTGACATATCAAGTTGAGGCAGGACCAAGCCGCTCCCCCATGTATCAAGGCTGGGCAAGATATTCCTCCACAGGGAATGGGCTCCAAAAGCCACTTCATGCACTAGGGATAAATCTTGGTCCTACTGCCAGGAGCCCCACAAACTGTCCAAGCCACAAAACTGTCACATTCAGAGGACCTAGTTTGGTCCTGTGCAGGTTCCCCAGCCGTCAGTCCAGAGTCAGTGTGCTCCAACTAGCTTGGGTCAGCTGTCTCTGTGGGTTTCCCCATCATGATCTTGACCCCTTTGCTCATATAATTCCTCCTCCCTCTCTTCAAATGACTCTGAGAACTCCACACAGTGAAGTGGATCTCTGCATCTATTTCCATCAGTTACTGGATGAAGGTTCTATGGTGACAATTAGGGTAGTCTTCGATCTGAGTACAGGGGACCCTCTCCACTACTGCTTGGAGTCTTAGCTGGGTTCATCTTTGTGGGTTCCTGGAAACTTCCCTAGTACCAGGTTTCTCCCTAACTCTGTAATGGCTCCCTCTATCAAGATATCTCTTTACTTGTTCTCCCTCTCTGTCCGTTCCCCAACTTGACCATCCAGTTCCCTCATGTTCTCTTGCCACATCCCCTTACCTCTTCCCCTGACCCCTATACCCCCAATTTACTAAGGAGACCTAATCTATTTCCCCTTACTAGGGGGATCCACGAATGTGGATTCTTGCAGTCTACAAAATACCCCTGTCTGAGCCCCACAGGCACTGCACTTATGAATGGTCAGACTGGAGAAAGGCTGCAGAGGAGCTTGAAGGTCACACAGTTCAGAGCTTTCTTTCTTTGTGTGTGTGTGTGTGTGTGTGTGTGTGTGTGAAAATATATTTTCTAACCAAAACCCTTCTCTGTTTTCCCAAGTGTGACATTAGGTAAACCCCGTGGTAGAAAGCCACAAAATGACAGTCACTCTAGGTCAAAAGTGAGTTTTTAAACCGTTCTTATAACCCCTAGTGAAACAGAAGCAATCATTAGAAGTCTCCCTGTGGTGGTATTGTGTTCCCCAAAATATTGTGTATGCTAATAAACTTATCTGGGGTCAGAGAACAGGACAGCCACAATATTAAACATGAGGATAGGCAGTGGTAGCATA
>CABHPH010112679.1:0-15396 GCA_902168325.1 Peromyscus nudipes
AAAAAGAGCCTTGCTTCATTATTTCGTTATAGAAAATGATACTGTGGTTGTCATTTGATATCATTAACCTAAAATGAATGTGTCCCTACCTAAGATATAAACTATCTGGCCTTGTATAGATTGAGGATCTTAAATTCTATTTAGTGGGCTTCCAGATAGCATTTTAAAATCACAGAATAAACAGAACAGGGTGAAACAGGATGGGCTAGGGCAGGGTGGAGGATAGCACACAGAGCAAATCAGCCAGTGAGTGTATTTCTGGCTTTACAAGGATCCTGTTTACACATGTATGCATGCCCTGTCACTGTGTACATTTCCGCCTCAAACTGTAGTCAAGGAGAGTCACAAATTCTTCCTTTCAGAGCAACCATATCACTTCAATCAAGACAGCTTAAGCAATATGCTTGCATTATTACTTAGCTCTCTGCCTTTGGGGATTTCCAGTTGGTTGCCTTTGATTTAAGAAAACTATTCTCTAGTCCCAGCTTCCCCATTCCGTGACATATCTGGGTACCTCTGAGAACAAGAGGTAATTCAGACTGTCCTCCCACAGCCTCCCTTCCGTCTCCTCTTTACAGCCAGGTTATTGGACCATCCTACATAGTTTTCCGTCTAACCTCTCGTGCATCTCACGCTTGTAGCCCACTGTCATTGGTAAGGACCTAGAACATAGCCTTCCTAACAGCCAATGATTTTTGATTATTCTTCCAATAGTTGCAGATGAGTACCATGAAGGAGAAAGGCTCCCCAGGAGAGGGTGGGGCAGCTAGACCATGAACTCGGATGTTTGTATGTCCTGCTGTTTGCCACTTTCTTTCCCTTGAGGTGTCTGGTGACTGCTGCTTCATCCTTACTTACAGCTGGGTGACTGATAATCATTTTATCTCACAGGAAACAGCCGGAGACATTGAGTGACCTAGAGTAGCTTTGAGAAACTCTCTGGGGATTGAGGGTTTCCAGCTCACTGGATTCACTCTTCAAGCCCCTCCTGGGTTCAGCTTGATCAAATGTCCAGCTGAAAAGCCAGGGTCATGGAGGTTAGGAGTTTACATACTTGCCCATACACTCTTTCTACTTCCAAGAATACCTTGTGTCACCTTTGGAAGACTTTTCCGAAGACTTGAGGTGTGAGGGTGGAGATGTGGGCACAAAACCAGTAACATGAGCTGGTGCACACAGCGCTCTAAAGGAAGAGAAGGCAGAGCTGGGAACCACCTTTGAAGCCGCCCCAACAGTGCGCTTGTGTTTTCCTGACATCAAATAGAACTTTGAAGTTATTTATTTTAGCGTTGAGTTGCCCCACACCCACTGAGTTCTTGATGTTTTCAGGGCCCATTGTTGAATTGGTGCTCTGGTTTTCCTTTCTGAACCACTTGTGTCTTAGGATCATTTCATACTAAACTTGTTAGCATTTTAAGTACTGGCTTCTGGGGACAAGCAAAGAATCTCCTTCTCACGTAACAGGCGCTCATCTCTGGGGACGGCGTAGAAAAGGTGGGCTTTTCAGAAAAGTAGCTCACGAAAACCTTTTGATCCAAATACTTTTTATTCCCTTTGTAATACCAAGGACCGCGATTAGTGTCACATTTTTAAGCAAAACTCAATAGGTTTCTCAGGCTTCATACATCGAGCCACATTTTTTAAGAAGGAAAGCTAGAACTATAGAACTGACAATTGCCTGCTCCGTTCACAGGAGCCAGGAGCACATCATGAGTAAATCTACAGTGTATGTTGTAAAATGAGTTTGTCCTAGGGAGGTGTTGTATAGCTACATGTGTTCCCAAACATGTGCCCAGTCAGAACTGAAATCTGTGTCTCTTATCCTCACATCCTGGCACTCAGGTTGGAGAAGCCTTTGCTGTGAGTGCTGTTTCCTGTCCTGTGACTAAGACCACTAGATGCCGGCGTGTGCCCAGTCATGACAACCAGTGTGTCTTCAGATACTGCCACAGGAAGGAAAAGAAAAAAATCTGATTGAGAACCATGATATTAAAGTTAGGGAATTGAAACTATGAAATAATTTATCAAATTTTTCACCACCAAGATGAATGATTTTTGTGTTCGTTTATTGTTTTGTAATTATTGTTGTTTCTCTGTATTATTATTACTATTACTATTATTATTATTATTACTACGTGTGTGTGTGTGTGTGTGTGTGTGTGTGTGTGTGTGTGTGTGTGTTACATACACAACATACATGGAAAAGTCAGAGGGCAAAACTTTGGAGAGACAGTCCCTGCTTCCTACCTTACTGAGGCTGCCACTCTGCATACTCCACACTAGCTGGCCTGAAAACTTTAAAGCAATTCTCCTGCATCTGCTTGCCTCTCATCTCACTGTAAGAGTGCTGGGATTGCAAGGTTGACCCCACCTTGGTCTGCTGGCAGTGGTCCAGAGGGTGCCTGGACTGGTCTACTCTGGTGACCAGCCTAGCAAATAACCTAATTGTCATCATAGAGCCTTTGTCCAGTGACTGATGGAGGCAGATGCAGAGATCCACGGCCAGGCACCAAGCTGAGCTCTGGGAATCCAATTGATGAGAGAGAAGAGGGATTCTGCAGGCGAGGGACGTCGAGATCATGATGGGAGGATGTACAGAGATGACCAGCCACACTAGTGGAAGCCCATGAACTGTGGACTGGTGGCTGTGGAACACCCATGGGACTGGACTAGGCCCTCTGGATGTGGAAGACAGTTGTTTGGCTTGAACTGTTTGGGGGGGCACCCAGGCAGAGGGATCGGGATCTGTCCCTGGTCTAAGGGCAGGCTTTTGGGAATCCGGTGCCTATGGTGTGATGCCTTGCACAGCCTTGGTGCAGTGGGAAGGGGCTTGAACCTGCCTAGGTTCAGTGCTGCTGACTCCCCATGGGAGGCCTCGATTTGGGGGATATGGGGATGGGGGGGCTTGGGAGAGAGGCCTGGGGGTGGGAGGAAGGAGGAGGGGGAATCTGTGGGTTGTATGTGAAGTGAGTAGAAAATTTTTTAATAAAGAAAAATGAAAAAAAAGTGCTGGGATTGGGCTGGAGAGGTGGCTCAGCAGTTACAAGCAATAATTGCTCTGCCAGAAGGACCCAGGTTTGATTCCCCAGCATCTATATGGTGGTTCACAACCATCTATACCTAGAATTCTGATGCCTCACCTCCAAGGGTACCACATGCACATTGTGCAAAGACATACATGCAAGAAAACATTCATGCAGATAAAATAAATAAATAAATCTAATTTTAAAAACAGAGTGCTGGAATTATAGCACTCTTTTTATGAGTTCAGCGGATCAAGTTTAGGTCAGCAGGGTTGTATGGTAAGTGCTTTTACATACTGAACTATCTTGTGGGTTCTATTTGTTTCTGAGAGGGTCTTTCTCTGTAGTCCTGACTGTCCTTGAACTCATAACCCCACTGCTTCAGTCTTGCAAGTTCTGGGATTAGAGTTGTGTGCCAGCATGTCAAGCTCAGGCTGGATGGTTGAAAAGCAAGGACTCAAAGTTTACCAATGCCCTGTCCTATAACAAAGCTGAACGTCTTTGATAAATGAATAAATGATCAAAGAAGAGAATGAACAAACAATAACAAAGCACGCAAGGTGGTTCTTGAAAGCAGTTCCTCGGGGAACTTGAGGGCATTTCATTAAATGTCCCAGAGATGAAGGGGAGCAAGGAGACAAAAGGAGAGATGCCATCTTTGCTAGACTTCCAGTAACGGCAGAAGAACAGGTCCTGGTCAGAAAGAGAGAACACTACAGATTAGGAAATTCTAGCCTGAAGATCTAGGCTGCATCACACAACACCAAGTGTTCATGGTTCCTATTCTCACTCTGTGTGGTGTTGTCCAAACTTGAACAGGATATTTCTCTTTGCTCCCAAGCTCTAGGGTTCCAACCCCGAGCTATCACATGGCTGTGGAATGTGCCCTTGTCAGCTCTTTCTGGCAACTGGCCATCTCTGTGGAGCATTTTCCCCTCCATTGTCCAGCTTCCTCTACCGATTCTGCTTGCCCCTCCTTCACCCCATGAAAGAAAATTCTGTTTCTCTTTGATTGTGAAATACTTGTCGATTTCTGTGATGTGTTCATCCTATTGCAGCAGCCTGCCTTTCAAATAAAGCCTCTCCCTAAATCCAGATTTCCTTTTATTTGACACCAGATTTTTGAGCCTGAGTGTTACCATCTGCAAAGGGAAGGAACAAAGAAAAAAAAATGCTTCCATAGTCTCTTTCCAGCCTGTGGATTTAGAGATACCAAATACTGTTGGTTTGTTTCAAACATAAAAAGAAAAAGATATGCACACTTCTCAGAGCTGGATCAAGTAAGGTAACTTAAGTGTGCTGGAGCATGGCTATAAGCCCAACTCCCAGGAAGTTAAGCAGGTAGATTACAAGTTTGATCCAGCCTAGGCATATACTGCCTCAAAAGAAAAAAAAAAATTCAGTGAGTCACTATTCTTAACTGATGAGACCTCTCTACAACCCATATCACTATTCTTTTATATCATAGCCTAGATGTCAGCAAACCAGAAGGCTATTTGCTATATGGTTTAACAAGACAGACTAATGTCACTTCCCCTTTTCTCCAGAGTGGCAGCCTTCACACTGGTCTATGTGACTGTCAACTGGAGTCTTCTGGAACAGCCTTGGAGAGCTTCTCCACAGCAGAGATGGGACCCCCTACTTTTCATGTATTTTCCAAAAAATACTTAGACGTTTTCTGCTAGCCTTCTGACATTCAAGTAAAATCGCCTGCATCATAGCAGCAGTGTAAGGATTTATGGTTTCCTCCTTTCAATTAGCTAAGTCTGAAGCAACAAAATGTTCTTATTTATCCTTCCTGTCCCTCTGAAGAGCATTTGTGTCGTGTTATGTCCAATACTGCCCACAGGACACAATCAAGCTCGATTTCTTCTTTAATCAACTTTCTCAAGACTTGGTTAAGATTACTCTGGGGTAGAGGTTGGAGAAGTGAGAGGCTCACAATTAATAAGCAATGCTTTATTTGGAGGTTTCAAATAGTCTTATTTAACAACATAATATAATAACATTTATAATAATAAATTTCATCTAATTTTGATGAAATTTAGTTTTACTACCAATTTTCCTTGCCTGCTTGAATGATCAGAACATGGTACAACTAGATAATTTGGATGAATTGGATAAAATCCTAGGTGCATACGACCTACCAAAATTAAATCAAGGGGCTATAAGCAACTTAAAGAGATCTATAATGAGCAACAGGATGGAAGAGTAATGAAAATCCTCCCAATGAAGAGATGTCCAGGACCAGATGGACTCATTGCTGAACTCTGCCAAGTTTCTCAGGAACTGACATCAACACTCCTCAAGCTAGTCCTTAAGACAGAAAGGGAAACGGCACTCCCAAACTAATTCTATGAGGCCAGTATTACTCTGATACCAAAACCAGACAAGGACACAACAAACACAAAGCCCAATTTCTCTGATAAACATAGACATCAGAATTCTCAACAAACTATTTGCAAACTGAATTCAATGAAACATAAGAGCATAAACCATGATCAAGTCAGCTTCATATTAGGGATACAAAGATGGCATATGCAAACATAGTCAACACTCAGTTGAATGCGTGGCCTCTGTGCTTTACTAGACACAGATGTCTCTGCTCAAACTTGTATGTAGTACACATAGGTTTATGTGCATAATATGATTCTATGTAGTATATATTCTATTAATATATACTATGTTAATATGTACACGAGCACATATTTTTAAAATCAGACTTGTTGAGAGATAATTTACATGCAGTACATTCACCCTTTCTTATAATTGAATTGAGAATGTGGGGACAACACATGTCTAACCATGGCTTCAAGGTAGCTAAAGATCACTCCTTTCACCCAAACGATGTCCTGTGTCTCTTTCCCATCAGCCTTTTCTCCCCACCCTGGTCCATGGCAACCATTGATTAGTTTTATATCCCTGTAGTTTGTTGTTTTAGAAGACCATACAAATAGAATCATATCATACAGCCCTTCATTTCTGGTTTCCCTCAGTTAGCGTAGTATCTTCAATGAGATAATGTGGTATTGAGAAATATAAATAGCATGTTGTTAATGTACTTTCTGTTTTGTATGAAAAATTTCATATACAAGTGAGTAGTATAAGACAGAGCCATGTGGTCATTCCCAGTGACATGCTTCTCATTACAACTAGCTAAACTTTCTCTCTAGCTGTAGCTGACATTCTATCTCATTAAAAAATGTTCCATAAACATATCACCAATCTTGCAGGAAAAGTCAATGTTGCCAATCTCTGTAAATATTCAATGCAAACTCCTTAGAATATTGAGTTGTTTCCTTTGAAAAAGACAAAAAAATAATTTCCAATGATACAATTTGCAACACCTAGACACCTTTTTAATCTGTTTATCTTTATACTATTCATGGAAAGATAACCTTTATTTAATAAAATTGCCAGGCATGGTGGGGTATAGTTATAATTTCAGCACCTGAGAGGCTGAGGCAAGAGAAGCTTAAGTTTAAGGATGATCTGGGTTATAAATTGAGATCCTGTCTCAAAAAAAAACTAAAACTGATATTCACATAGATTCAATAATTTTTGAGGTTATAACAAAGCTACTATTACTTTCTAAAATGAAATTAAATTCTTAGTATGTTTTCTGGCTTGCAAATTACTCTCCAGATTTTCACAAATTATTTTTATATGTAACAAGGGAAGACTGTCAAATTTAGCAAAATTTGATTTTTAGCCTGGATGTTTATTGGTCAACACTTAAGAAACTTTTCATTTTGATAAATTTGAAATCCATAAAAGTTAGAGGGAGCAGTATAATGAAGCCTCATGTTACAACCTCCAACTTTAGCAACAACTTGTGTATGGCCAATCTGGCCCCATTTGCATTCCATATTAAATTATTCACCCTGTCCCTAGATTATATTGAAATAAAAAAACTGTTGCTAGTGTATCAGTCCTCTGATTAAAGCAACAAACATGTATGACCTGCTTTATGAGGCCTTAGGTAGGTTAGATGGTGCCTTCTAAAACACACCATTCCTGTGTGGTACAGTGGTACATGCCAACATATGGTGATAAATCCCAATGGTTAAGAGGCAGAAGAAGAAGGAGCACCAAAAAGTCAAGGCCAGCCTGGTCTATACTGTGAGTTCCAATTCAGTCAGTTCTATCAACATGGCAAGATCTTCTCTTAAAAGAGTAAGGAAAACCAAAAAACATTCCTGACCCACAGTGTCTTCAATATGTAGATGTCTTTCTCTATCTCAAATAAATAATGTCTATACAAATTATGTAATGGTCTATTTAATTTACATTTTCTAAGGACTTTTATGTTTGTCATCTCCAGATACCTCCTGTACTTCCTGCGAACCTGCTCTATATTAATTAGAAATGGGTAATTCCTGAGAATAAGATAGACAAGGGGCTTGGTTAGGTTAGTTAGAAGACCAGAAATGAGACTGAGGCATCAATCTGTAATGGCTACTGTTGTCAACTTGATGGGCTATAGAATGACTTGGGAGATGGCCATGGCTGTGGAAGATTATCTTAATTAGGTTAATTGAGGTACGAAGACCAGCCTTCTGTGGGCAGTACCATTCCCTAGGCTGGGTCTAGACTGTATGAAATGGAGGTGAGCAAGATGAATATGGCCATCATCTGTACTTTCTGCTTCCCAACTATGGATGTAATGTGACCAGCTGCTTCAGGCTCCAGCCGCCTTGATTTCTTCACCACAGTAGACTGTACTCAAACTATGAGTCCATAATAAATCCTTTCTCCCCTGAGTCACTTTTGTCAAGGTATCGTGTTACAGCAACAACAACAAAAAACTACTAGGAGGCTGTCTGTCTTTCTACATGATTCTACACAACGTGGTTTAAATGTCTTATTTATGACATCCCAACCTTTCGTCAAATAAAAGGCTGGTACCAAACAAGTGAGGCCGAGGAGAGAAATCTATTATTTGACAGTGAAATTCAAGTATTACTTTTGTATTTCTAATAATTCAAGAACTCCCCAGTAGTGCTACTGTTCAAACTTAAATTCTCTGCTAAAAACCTCTCCTTGTGTTTCTACCATGTCTTCCATTGGCTTCCGGTATCTTCAGCTTTAAAATATCTTTCAATTAGGTTTTTCCAGTGAAAGGAATCTTAAATGCCACCTCCTAGGACAAGATCAGAGCAGGATAAGTAAGCAAGCAAATAAAAACAGTCCAGAAGATGTAAAAGAATTTCCCTAGACTCCAAAAACAATATATGTTCATGCAAATCCCTGGCTCTAACACGTAAACTTCTTAAAAGTTTATTTTAAGTTGGAATCTAATTAAGCATACTTGAATTAAACTTTTAGAAGCCAAAATATGGAAGTTTATTGACTGATGACTCCCAAGTCCTAATCATAAATATTCATTAATCACAAGCTACACTTATTAAATCCCGTGAATAAGATGTCAAATGACACTTTAAAAGGTTAGAACATTAAAAAATTAGGAAAATAACTGAACTAGCAATTTCACATGACACAGAAATTTGTCAAAGGGAAAGTTGCATAAAATAATTCAATCATTTTCTCAGCATTTCTCCAACTGTTGTTACAACCTTGGCTGTTAGTGGATCTCCCAATTTAAAGATGGCTTGGGTGATTTTATAAAGAGATTCAAGACATATCTTCAGAGGTGATTGGGAGACTAGGAAAGAAATTTTCAAGAAAAGCTAAAGGGGGTAGGTTTTATATCATCTAGAAAAGACTGCAGAGTTATTTAGAAATAGTATTTAGGTGCACACTTCCTTATACAAGGCACGGTAACGATAGAAATAATATTTAGGTGCACACTTCCTTATACAAGGCACAGTAACGATCTATGCGTTGTCTTTACTGAAGGCCCAGGGAGTGCTGTCATGTAGTGCTGACATAAATTGTCTGTGGAAATCTTAATTTATAGAGGCAGGTGAAATTCACAACCCTGAGTCAATGAACGTATTGGAGGAGGTGGGCAAACAGCCACACATCTACAAAAATAGGTTCATCGTTTAAATGATCCTTTAGCCAGGCATGCTGGCGCACACCTTTAACCCCAGCAGTCGGGAGGCAGAGGCAGGTGGATCTGCCTGAGTTCAAGGCCAGCCTACAGGGCTAGTTCCAGAACAGCCAGAATTACACAGAGAAACCCTGTCTCAAAAAAACCACACCAAAAAAAAAGCTCCTTTAATTAGATAAATGAGGGTGTAACACTCCATAATTTTCATAGTGGAACACTCGACTATGAGATACTGGCTATTAGGTTTCTCCATCCCTTTCCCTGGAGATCCACACCCAGTTTTCAGAGAGACCCTTGGGAACAGGGAACAGATGGGACATTAGATACCTCCATTACTCAGTAATCTCATTGCCTTCAACCCCCCTCCCTTGGGGATCTGGAAGTGTAGAATATGAACAGTGAGAGGTGTACATGAAATAGACAATAGAGGATCAGCTGTGTTTGGTGGCGCCTTCAGCTCACAAAGCCCACAGCCCTACCCCTGCACCCCCAGCCCTGTGGCAGACAGACACTGTTCTCAGCTGCTCTGGGGCCAGCTGATGAACCCTGATTGCTTCCTCCATTAGATTATCTGACTAGGATAACTGGTGCATTAGTCTACGTTTAATTAGATAAAAATAGGAATCACAAAAATGGAGTTTTAGCTGTAATTCCATAGAGCTTAGTAAGGGAAAAGGCACTATCTATGAAAAGCAAAAGAGAGATGTGATTATGTGATTTGTTTTAGGTGCATGACATAAGGATTTATTTAGAGTTTAGACAGACTTATGTATATAGAAATTGAAGTTTTACTTTTATTTAGTTACTGTCTGTATGTGTGTGTGTATGTTAGCATGGGCTCATGTGGAGGTCAAAGGACAACTTTCAGACATAGGTTTTCCCATTCCATCTTGTCTGAGACAGGGTCTCTATTGTCTCTGCAGCATCACTCTGCCTCCCCTGGGAGTGCTGTGATCACAGATGCACACCACTGTATCCGGCTTTTTATGTGGGCTTCAGCTAGCACTTTTACCCACTAAACTATCTCACCTGCCCAGAATTGGTATTCATCACTTTATTCTTAATTGATACGTGCACTTTAAAATGAGGTACGAAATTCTGGCTATCACTCAGTGATTCATAGCTTGCCTAACACATGCATGAGGTTCTGGGTTCCATAACCAACACCCCACAAAAAGAAAGAAAGAAAATATTGTGTACCGTGTTGCTACCTGATACATGTGCATGATGTATAATGATCAAAGAGGAATGATTAGCTTTGCTAACTCCTCATATATTATCATTTCTGCATATTGGAAACGTTTGAGCTCTTCTCATAGAGATCTGAAGCACGTTTCCCACTGCAGTTGTCTTACTATGCTATATGACATTAGAACTACACACCCTCAACTGTGCATTGGTGTCCTTTCTGCACCCTCTACCATTCTTCTCTCAAAACGGCATTTTCAGTATGTATGGAGCCTGTGACACTGGAAGGTCTGGACAGCTGGAGCAAGCACATTTCATAATGCTAAACACCCAGGTGGGCGTGGTCTGTCAGACTCCAGATCCACCCCTTCATGGCCATTTTAGTGTTTTATTTCAAAACACAGCTGCAGTTGAAGGTAAGATTTTTTTTTGTTATTAAATGAAATAACTTTTGAGACATAACGAATGAATATTACATTCTGGCTTCCTCCTCCCGGCTTGCTCAGTCTGCTTCCTTATGTAACTCAGGACCACCGACCCAGGGGTAGAGTCACACACAGTGGGCTGGGTCCTCCCACATAAATAATTAATCAAGAAACTGCCCCCACACACATGCTCATGGGCCAGTCTTATGGAGGCCTATTCTCAGTTGAGATTCCCTCTTCCCAGAGGACCCCAGTTCGTGCCAAGTTGACAAACCAACAAACAAACATGTGTGCCGTTGACATCTTCACAATCATACTCAGTTTACCATTGTGTTCGTAAGAGAAGAACATTTCACCATCCTCTTTCAAGACAAAAATTCTTGAAAAAATACTCAGTGCGTGTTGTACTTTTTCCCAGCCCTCCATCCACACTGCAGTATGTGCTAAGCCAACACTCCACCGCTGAGCTACCCCCATCACCTTGCTTCCCAATTTTGTTTTTTTTTGTTTTTCAACACATTCCTATTGAGTTTTGCTGTCCTCTGCCTGTCAGTCAACAGCATCACGTGGTCTAATGTGGTCATGAGTCATCAGTGCTCATCTTACTGTATCAGTCGGTAGTGTTGCTGCTGGGATCCTGCTGTTGGAAGAGTTCTTTAATGATTTCTAGGACACCATGCAAACTGACTTCGCTCCTTCACTACTGCTCCATTCTATCACCTCTGCGGCCCTCTCCTTCTGAAACTTTTGACCTTGGAAAGCCCTGACACCCTCTTCTCTACATGCTGTTTGATGACATCCTACAGTCTCTATGTTCACACACTGATGACAAAGAATGGCAGCTTGAGCCTTGACTTTTACATTCTCTGCAGATCCTTCTTCCCATTAGTCCTGGGACAGACCACCCCACCTTTGTGCTTTATTTATCTGAGATATTAATGTCAAGTGCAGCTACTGAAAATCAAATTTAAGCCCTCAGCTGCTCACTTAGCATTTCCATTTGGATGACTAGTAGGTGTATTAGTCCAACACACCCGAGAAAGAACCTCAATCTTTCTCATATACTTATACTTATTTATACTGTATAAATAGATGAACTATACTTATTACATATATATGTTTGTATTATATACTATAAAAATATACATACTCATTCTTATGGCTTGCTCTATTAATTTTGAGCTGATTTGCCAACCCCCATAATCACATAACCCATAATAAAGAATCCCTTAACCTGTACCTCTTATAGGTTGACCCTTGACCAGTATAGATTCAGTAACAGTCATAGTTAGAGGAATAGAATCTTAAAAAAACAGTTTTCTGAACTGTTTCTGGGGTTTCTGGAATTGGTTAAGTAGTCTGGCTACATTTTTTAAAGATTCATTTTATTTTTTAAATATATCTATATCTCTATATCTATATCTATATATCTATATATATCTATATATATCTATATATCTATATCTATATCTATATATATGGGGGGGGCATGCTGTGCATGTGAGTGCAAGTGCCCACAGAGGCCAGAAAGATCCGAATCCCTGAGAGCTGAAGTTACAGGTAGCAGTATGGGAACCAAACTTAAGTCTCTGCAGGAGTAGTATGTGCTCTTAACTACTGATCCATCTCTCTAGCCCCTAGTCTGGTTATATTTAAAATCATGAATGAATCAATAAATAAACTAGTGGTCATAGCATGAAGTGATTATAGAGACAACAAAACATCACCAATGACTCTCCTAAACAACTACTCTATTAGTTTCCTGGGATTGTCATAGCAAACTATAGAAACAGAGAGTCTAAAACAGCAGAGACATCCTCTCACTATGGTGTTATCAAAGTCTGGTATCAAGGTACTGGTAGAGCCATGTTCTCTTGGGGGCCCAGAGGGATGTCCCTTCTTGTGTTTGATGGCTTCCAGAAATCCTGGGTATTCCTTAGCCTATAGGAACATCAATCTCTTCCTCTGTCATGTGTGGTTTTCTTCTCCGGGTGTCAATGCCCAAGTTACTCTCTTCTCAGAAGGACACCACCAGTATGGTCTTTCCTCGTCTGGTATCAGCTCACATCCTTTTACAGTGCTTCTGTATCCATCTATTTGCTATTTTGCATCATTTTCGTGGAACTCAGAAGTGTAATGAAGCTTGTTGCTCTTAACTGCACTGGGGGGAAAAAAGGAGCAAATGAGCTCAGGGATTCAAGTTCCTATCTTGGGTGTGACATTTATGACCTAAAAGCCAACATCTGGCCTGAAAGAGCTCTTGCCACCTGTAGCCAGAAAGCTAGGATTCTGAAAAACACACCCAGAATCTCATCCTACAAGCGGCTGAATTTCAGGGTGAACTGAACTCTGAGTCTTTCCAGGAATCTCTGGTAAAAAGAGGGCACTCTCTAGGAAGGATGGAATCATGAAAACTGGAGAGGAGACATGGAAAGTCTCATTCAAGATGGGGGCATTTAACCACTGCATTCTAACAGAGAAGATCTTAAAAATCCTCTTTGCAGTAGACTCAGTTCCTCTACTGCTCATGTGATAGCTCCTAAATGTTTGGATCTTGATATCAACCAAGAACTCGTGTGTAGAAGAGCTGGTTCTCAGCAGATGGCACTGATGAGAGGCAGAAGAAGTTTTAGGAGGTAGAGCAATCTTGGAGAAAGTCAAGTCGCTGAGAGCATTCTGTTGAAAAGGCATGATGACCTCTCCCTTTTCTTCCTTTCTCCCTCCTTCTCTTCCCTGGGCTACGATGTGAGTGGTTTTGCTCTGGTCCACACACTTCACCTCATTGTTCCTACTCACCACAAGGTCAAGCTAATAAAGCCAAGCAACCATGGACTGAAACCTCCGCACCACCGACCTGAAAGAAACCACTTCCTTTGTTTATTGTAGGTTCTTGCCCCAGTGACATCAGCTAACACAACTACCTAAGGAAGGGGCTCTGCTTTACCTGAAAAGTGTGCGGTGGGCTCCCCCAAGGCAGATGCTCTACGAGGCCCTGTGGATTCTCTCCACACCCTCTATTTGCTTGAGATCAATAACTACATTCCAGGGGAATGGGTGAGCAGCAATATGGGGCTCACAAGGAGGTACACTCCACAGCAGAATAACTGCGTTGTTTTTTGTTGTTGTTGTTGTTGTTTTTTTTTTTTTTTTTTTTTTTGGTTTTTCGAGACAGGGTTTCTCTGTGTAGCTTTGCGCCTTTCCTGGAACTCACTTGGTAGCCCAGGCTGGCCTCGAACTCACAGAGATCCGCCTACCTCTGCCTCCCAAGTGCTGGGATTAAAGGCGTGCGCCACCAACGCCCGGCCACTGCATTGTTTTGTGTTGCACTGTATATCAAGTCTCATATATGGCAGGTTAGCACTGTACCACTGCACTCCCAGAAATACATGACTTTTTTCCATGTTAGGGACATTAATCTAGAGATTATGTATAGGAATGCATCTACGAGTATGGGATCACTGTGGCAGTAACACATACTAGATCAGACCAAATACAGCTTTAGATGACCCAGTTTTAGGCTCTGGGTTGCAACTAGCTGCAGCAACATGTTCTTATTCCTTCATTTGAATGCATTACACAAAAAGAAATCTTTCAAAGCCCATATAAGCTTAGGCCCTGTGTTGGTTTATAATATTGGTTGGTTTTGTGTTGATTCTAAATGTTATTTTTTTGTTGAGGTTTCTGTTGCTCTTTGAGAATTTTGAATGTGTTTACAGTGAAATATGATCATATCCACCCCACCTCATTTTTCCCAACCAACTCTCTCATGTCCCAATTTCATGTCCTCTTTTTCTCTATCATCCCCTCCCTCCACTCCTTCTTCTCCTCCCCCTCCTTCTTCTTCATAACTCACTAAGTCCATTTAGTGCTTCTCATGTGTGTGCGTGAGTATGGGCCATCCACCAGAGCATGGGCAACCTATCGGCGGCTACAACTCAAAAAAGAATGACTGTCCTTCCCCTAGCAGCTATCAACTACCACCCAAAGCTCCTCAGTTGGAAGTAGGGTCCTCTGAGCTCCCTACCATCTGCATCTGCCCTGGAATTTCTAATGATGTGAGCTTGTGAGGATCTTATGTGGATAATCATAACTGCTGTCGGTTCATGGGTATTACAACTATGTCATATCTGGTAGAAGATTTCATAACACCACCACTGCCAACCTCCATCTCTTACATTCTTACCACTTTCTCTTCTGAGACGTTCCCTGAGACTTACTATGGGGTGGGGGTGGAAGGGCTAATGATAAGATGCCACATTTAAGGCCAAACACTCAGAGTCACTGATGGCTTTAAATTCTGTATTTGGGGCTTGATAGGACACCATGTTGCATATACCAGAAGTCTGCTGGTAGTAATATATTGGAAACATGAGTCAGGACAATTTGATATTTCACTGGTGAAAGGACTGGTCTCCAAAGACCTGACCACAGCTTCTTATGTGAACCTTTGTAGGAATGCTATCATCAGAGGTTGTCTCAAAAGTCTTTGTTCAGCAATAAGACATCTCTCAAGTTTCAGAAGTTGTGAACAAGGATGCATATGGTCAAACAGAACACAAAAGAAAAGATTTTTGGGGAAAGTTTTCTTTTATTAGGAAATTTGGAAGATATTACACAAGAACTAAAAATAAAAAGGAGAAAATACGCGGTACAGTGAAAGAAGGGGGAAACACCAAACAAAGGGAAAAACGGAGGCAGAGAAGAGCCATAGAGCCAAACACCAGGATCTCACTGGGGAGGGAGT